>JACCGJ010024411.1:0-140615 GCA_013407085.1 Atriophallophorus winterbourni
ATTGATATGCACTAGATTTCTTGTGAATTGTGTGAAATTACAAATCTAAAGCTAGTTAACTTACCGCACAGTCTCAGACTACATGTGGACACATTTAATGGCAAACAGCTCAAGCCTAGATAGATATAAATAATAAGCGCAAAGAGGCTTCATAGTGTTCGAATATGCAGTTAATGACCGTGGCATTTCAATTAAACACTGAGTTACCTGCGTATTGCGAGATTGCAGCATGTTTGAAGCAGCTGCCAGACTTTGGTGTGCTAACAAAAATTCGATCATTTGTATTTATTTTCAAAGGGTCACACGTCATGCCTCATTTACGTGCGACTGGGATGAGCCAATGCGGTTGGTTTAAGAATGTCAATCTTCAGGCAAAGGAATTGATCTTAATTACACTTATATAATAAATATTTTTCTGCTTGCAACGAAATAAAATGAACCGAGCAGTGAAAACGTAGTATAGGATGCAGAAATCCGTATACAATGATGATACGATGAGTCTAGGATGGAGATTCTAAGAAATTACCATTTGATATTCGGTGATAGCGGGCATTAAATGTGTGTGAAGATGTTCAAATTTTAGTTTACTGAATAAATATGTTTTTACAAAAAGTATATCAAAGTATATGTTAAAATATTCCCTGTAGATTATTAAGATTGACTGTGCATATTTGGTATGAAAATATGAAGAAAATTAACGGTTTTGTTAAAAATAATATTTATCGTGAGTTGAAAGTTTAAATTTAAGTGAAGTGCAACGGTATCAAGTTAATCATTAAGATGTAGCTGACGAAAAATATTTCATAACAAACACAGAGGCAAACGCATTACATATATAGAAAATAATAAGATACAAGCCAGAACAAAAAAATGATCCAGTAGCTTTCTATCTACTTTATGCAATTTTGATTAAAAATAAACAGCAGTTTCAACAATATAATTGAATACACAAATTAATCAGTCAATTTGACTCTATTCCTAATCAGTTTTTATCCACAGAGCGCTGAGTGCCATATTGTGGAATCCACTGCTACCCCTAAAATATGGACCAGTTGTCTATTGGCGTCAACAAATGAAACCATCACTTTTTAATGTTTTAAATATAATTTAATGCTACACAGTATTGAAACCATGTTATCAATACACACTCAGTGTCCACTAACCAATGCTTTTCTGATTACATTGGTCGACTTTAATTTCTATTAAACTTATCGATTCAATTTTCGTGTTATTAAATTCAACAAGGAGTTTCCGCATTGTCTCTCTTTGTATAAACTGACTCATCCTTTATTCTTGAAACTAATAACATAATTTGTGAAGCCATCTTAATTTCAACTTATGGTCGAGGGATACTAAGCACAAATAAGTAGTTCTGTTGTCGTTCGCCTCATTCGGTTGATATTGGCCATAAATATATATCTCAAGTACATAGCAATCTCATACACCAGGGCATTCAAAATTGCTAAGCTGTCCGATTCGGGAGAAACAATCAGTTTATCGGTAGAAGTTAAACGCCATAAGCGTTATCAAAGTTCAGCTGCTCTTCCCCAGATTGCAGATGAGCCTTCATACAGTGCCACTAAAGCAAATGATCAAGAGCACCATTTTTCCACACCATAAGGTCGAAGTCAAGCGCTTTCACACAACTTGTATAAACCTCTTGTGACTTAAGTGATTTCAACTCTCTAAAGAGTAAATCTTTTGGAAAAGACCGTCTCGTCATATCAGTATCGGTAACTTGCCAGAGGTTATCGGTAACATTTCAACTAAAATTTGAGGAATTAATACTATATAATGATAACCGTTTATAATAGTGAATAGTAATGATTTTTAATCTCGAGGTCTTGACATACCGACGAAAAGCAATCCGATATCGACTGAAGACTTTGTTGTAGATGAGCAATGAACGCTTCATAGTCATCGAACAGCAGGCGAATTAGGAGTAATATAGCTTGTAGCATTTCACCCATATTATTACCACGTTCGAATTTATACTAGAAGCAAATGAAAATTTTAGGCACGCTATACGAACCGTAGCTTACTAATTTCTCTAAAATCTAAAATACAAGATTGTTTATTCATTTGGATTGGCATCTAACCAAAATATTAAAATGACCGTAGAATGTATGGTTTTGTCGCTCACTCCGAATTTTCGCCTATATTATAGATTTTAGTTTACTTAATACGTATCATAAAATAATTTAGTGTTGTAAATCCAGGATTTAAAATTAAATGTAAAGCAAACGACAATCAGTACATAACTACAGCGTCATTTATAAACAACCAAAGATTGTTAATTTGATCAATATTTTCTTCGTTTATAAATCAAGTTTAATATTGGATGCAGGTTTTATAAAATGGATTATTTAAAAAGTTTCCGTTACAATCATCAAGGGAAACTCACCAAGAGAATTCAGTCGAACCGAACTTGAATGGAAACATTAGCAAATAAAATGAATTATACATTACTGTTTACTTTAAAATATTCAGTAGCACATTTTGTATATAATATTCTAAAATGAAATCCCCTGCGGTGATCTATGTATTGATGTGAACATGCGTCGAATTTCAGAAAATAAAAATCGCCATTATTGTAATTTGAGATAACTTTAGTTACTGTTCTCTCGATCCCCTTATTAAAAAAATACATTAATACGAATGTTGACACAACGTCGAAATTTTAACTAAGTCCGTGTATGTTTTCTTAGGATTCTTTTTATCAGAAATAATGTCTTCATGGAGGAAAATAAGTTTGAAGAAAAGTTGAGAACTTTCAGATTTATATACCTTTTGTTACCTTGTGAATAGCAACAGTGTTTCCGTTATGCACCAGCACAAACAAATTAGCAAAACATGCTTTTCTCGATCATTTTCCTGCCATGTTACATACGTTGAATAATATTTATCCTACTTCGAACCACTTGCCTGCAAAATGTGTTTGTTCTGTCTATTAAATCGCTAAATAGAATCCGTAAATGAAGGATCTAGGTAGATAAATTCTTAAATTTTGAGATAAATGAAGTATTATGTGTCCAAGTCAAATTGTCCCACGCGAAATATGTTTCGTGTTACAGATTCAGATGCCACATTCGATCTAAACAAAGGGAAATGCTCCACATTGTTTATGCACCTTACGGTTCTGATGACCTAAGGCAAATTCAATTCAATTTAATTCAGGCTGCTTGAGATACTAAAAGGTAGTTGGTAATTTGATGAGGATAAATCAATATTAAATCCTTTGTATGCTGCATTTTATTGTTTTCCAGTTGTGCGCAGCCTCGGCAATCATGACCGTTAACCTAAGTGGAAAATTCCACATTTATAGACAAACAATATAACTCTAACTTTTCTTTTCGAAGGGGCGTGGGGAAATCAAGAACTTACATCCACTGAATACAGTTTTGCGTCTTTGTTCATCCAAGTGTTGTTTGCAATAAAGTTTCAACCGGAAGTTTTGCAGCTCGTGTGTCCTAAAAGAATAGACCCGAAATTCTCAAGCGCATCGGCACGAAATTAACGAGTAAAGTTAGATTGAATTCGCACTGATAAACAAAACTCACATAAATCGGCATCGAACGATAAACAGGTGCAAGCAATGAATATTTTCAAAGCTCAATAAAAAGAAAATTAACATAATTGTACTTTTGACGCACCGAGTTCGAGTCAAAAGACCAAAGAATTAACTATTATATAGCTTTCATATAAGGGACCACGGCTCAATTCCAATAACAGATTTGTTGCATATCAAACGTTGAATTGCTTATTAGTCACGTAAAAAGGTGTGCTACGAGTGCTAATCCAGATGATGTTCAGAAGATCGGCATAACACAAGCACACGAAGAGCAGAAATGACCGATGACAACAATCCCATACTGTTATTTACTCGGGTTTGGGAAGAATTGCATGAAAGCGGTTCAAGCGACGCCATCCGCATAAACATGAGCAAACGCCAAACGTCAGTCGCCATTCAGTGTAGCTCTTTTAAGTCGGTTAAAGACTGTGCGAGTTTGAAGTTAACAGGTTAGCACGAAATCGAGTGATAAATCAGATGAAAGTAACAACCGATACATACATATTAAGGAGTGTTGTGAAAACGGGATTTGCCTATGTATGTGAGTTACGTGTCTTATTCTCTATCATATGCGTAGTAAACGCGTTCAGCCAACTAGCGTTTTCTTGTGTTATCGGATTCGCGGACGAACGTTAGAGCGTTACAAAGTTTGAAATCGGGGATGAATTGAGATGTACTGGGCAAGTCGATGTGAAACACGGGGGCTGAAGTGGTTGGCGTTGGATCGAATCACTTCGAGGATTGTACAGAAATCGTTATGGAAGCTTGGGCACGAAGAATGGTTTGGACTGAATTGGCCTGGTGTAATAACCCGTCTAAACAATATTTTTCTCACATTCGATGTATTTAGATTGCATTGGGGTGTATATTCGGGGTGTGAGCAACACAATACATTGAAATATTGTCAAATTGCTGATAGGTTACGAATCAAAATTATTAAGCTCTGTTACTTACTTTGGCGTGACGCGGCATATGTCACACATGGCACAACGATAATGATAATGTGTGTATCCATATTGAACCAGTTCATTCGGCGCAATGATCTGATCGCATTTTCTGCACTGATAGTCTATTTGCAAATTGCTGGAGGAAGTAGATGTCAGGGGTTGTTGCTGTGCAAGTGAATTGACGTCAAATTACCATCATGAAGCACGGAGACGAGTACCATGAGGAATATGACAAATGAGACAATCATATGGGTAATACGAAATAGGTTATGAATAATTTTAATTGATCGAATGAATTTTGCAGGATAAAAGAAGGCAATCGTGCAATAATTAAATTGATGTTGCTTGAAATCCACCTCATGTCTTCGTTCAAACAGATTTCTCCTTCAGCTGACCTTCAGTTTGGCGAAGAAACACATATTGCTCCATCTCCTTCCAGGAGAAGAAGGTGTCATTATGTATTTCCATTTTTGTTACAATACAATCATCGTGCTGATGAGGTTTTCGTGTTTGCTGTGGTACATATCACAAATGTCAGAATGATAAAACTAATTTTTTACATTCATTTACTTGTGCTTCGCCGTTACACCTCCCAAGAACTTCCTCGAACCTAATCGCGCTGACATAACTGTAGCCCTCATATTCATGGTTGATTTGTCGGAGTGCATACAATTGTTCCCATTGGTCATTGTTCGCATGACGTAACTTGTACTTTGCCACTGGCCTTTATTGAGTTTCTTACTGGTTGTGCTTTTATTCTCGTTATGCACTCCGCAGGTACAACGTATTAGAGGATGAACTGAGTACACATCGGATGAAGGCGCTTATTCTTTGAACATATGAACACTGATCAAGTAGCTCGCATGAGAAGAAGGACATCAGCAAGATAGGCTTTGTGCAGAGTCCAATTTCACACAACATAAAATACTATTCTCAACAATTCAATATACTGTAAAAGATGCTTATATTAAGACATCCACTGAACACAGTTTGATACATGTTATGAATTTCAAATCGACTTAAAATTTTATCAGTTAGGTGCTTTAACTGTATTAGCCATGCACTGGTCATGTGCTTTTGATCAATAAAGATGATTTACTGTGAGATAAAGCCATTTTCGATGTTCATAATCCGTTTTCTTCAAAAATTGACCCAGACAATTTATCTCGTCAAAGTTGTTTCCTTTTCTATGTCAATATGGCTACCGAAAACATGGATCATACTGCTGCGTATGTGATGCTAACTGATGAAAAATCGAATACAGAAACAGCGGTTATTAAATTTTCGAATGCTTTAGTAATCCTAAAACACAAACATTTCAATAAGATGGAGTTCGTTTGCAGTGTGGAATCGATACAGGCGAGTCCTTTTGAAAGCTCTCTGAATATCAGCCAATATTGGCAAACGAGTAAAGGCATATAGAGCTCACCGCAACAGATTTAAGTGTCTAAAATATAAACTCGTGCTACTTTTACTCTGGTTCAATGGTTACGAAAATAAGAAGGGATATCATCACTTCAGACGGAATAAAATTTTACATACTTTGTGTTGCTGTGTGCGTGAGCGGCGTTTGGAAGATCTTGAGCCTCCTGAATTTGTAAACGGACCGGAACTCCGGTAGTCTATGAAAGAATGGGATAATTCATCGAATTAGGATTCATGTGTAAAATAAAAAAACATTATATTCAACGGTAATACGAAAGTTAATGAACGCGGACACGGAGATTCGGTAAATAAAAATTCCGAACTCACCGGAACGTGGAATATCATTGCTGTTGACTGAAAATCATATATTTTTAAAAATAATTCCGAAGCTTTTCGAGGATAAATCTGGTGATAAAACACTCGTGATCTCGTTTTCAAACAAAGCGAAAACATTTTATTCGTACAATTTCGTCTTAATTTTGATCAGAAATCTAATGCCGATTTGAAACGACAGAGTTTCTCACTTACCATACTCAATGACAACTGGCGTTCCCACGGTATGTGATCGCGACTTGACTGCCATCGAATTCTCCGCCAGATGCGACTGGCCATCATAAGTCTGAACTCCTGAATGAAAGAACATTATGAAGCTCATTTGCATGCTTTTCCATCACACACATCCCATGACCGGTTTCGTGATGTTTTCACTCAGCAGGTAGGGACAGTATGATCAGGATCCGCATGCGCTTGTTTGCATCGAATTAGAGAACATATTGTTCGATTGGTTGTACAACTCGCTACTCACAAGGTACGAGATAGGAGAACACATGACCACAGATAAATAAAGGTTATTTTTATGCAGAACATAACATAAGGAAGGATTGATTGATTGATAACATGCAATACATTGCGGAGATATCCGTTTTAGAAGTGTTACGTATAAGTATCGATTGATCTGCTTCTTATGATGCCTCTAAATTAACGTTGTAAAAAAAGCGTAATATTAAACAAGGAGCGCTTGTATGCCACTGTTGGATAAGGCTGGTACGACCAACCTGTTCAATTAGATGTGTCCAAAAACATGTATAATAGGGTTAAAGCTATGAATTAAATACTCATGTACATGCATTTCCATCACACACAACCCAAGACCATTCCTCCAGTTTCAATCGCATGCTGATCCTGATCTTATTGTCCCAAAATTATGAATTCAAACAGCAAAGCTAATGAGCATTTTGGTTCAAAGCGTAATATAAATTAATATGACAGTTATCTCAACCATAATCTAGGGCGGGTTCAGCACCGCAGAGATGATTTACGAAAATTTGCTGTAATTCTGTCTTGATCATTTGTGATTTTCTCAGTATCAATAAAAAAAGCAACCCGATCTTAACATATTTTAAATCTGGACTATGGTGTGACCCTACGAAATTCGTCTCCTGGACCCCATGAAATGTTTACCAGGGTGATCTGCGTGAAGTGATGGTAATACATGCAATTTATAAACGGTCTGTAACTCACTAACTTGTGATATAATCATATAATAAAATGATATTGTATATATAAAAAATTCAATGAGGGAACAGAATATAAAAAGCGCACGGTTCAAAACATACTGAGCGGAAAAAATGTATCATACTATCATACTATATTACACAATACATACTTGGTGTAAATGTAATGCCAAGTTCTTGGTTAACACTCAAGCAAATGAGGATAAATTTTCTCAGTCAGAGTTGTGTTCATAATATTTTCTGAAAGAACTACCACGCATCAAGGACGGCCTATTTAATTTTAGGAACTCATCAAATATTTTCGAAATTGATTGTATTAAAAATAACCGAAAACGAAGTGGTTGAGAACAAGCCTCGGTGATGTGGTGAATAACGCGTATGTTTTCCGAACGAAAGTACTCAAAATATCTATCCAAACTGATATGGCTATTGATACGGTCAATAAAATGTGCTAATCCTATGCCCATTATCATGCTGCGTTGATTCTTGCAGTCTAGTAGGAATAGTTCCGTTTTATATATATGTATGCATATATATATATATATATATATATATATATAATCGAATTATTGTTTGGTGTACATTGAGTAAGAAGAATTGGATTTGTTTAGATATCGACTGACCGTAACGTCCGATCGTTGTGGAATCATTCTCTTTGTCATCTACCGGTATACTCCTCGTAAAACGATATGGCTTCGCCTTCGAAAATTTCAAAAACAAATTTGAATCACGCATCAAAATAATATAACGAAACGTTAAGAAATGTCTCACACTACAATGATGCGAAACGGAAAGTTTGTAATTATTATGAAATTATCAAAAATTGACATAAAAGATCGTTCAAGGAAACTCTACGAACACACCCAAGCAACAAGAATGCATTGTTCATTTAATTAGCCCGAGGTGCATGACCAGATAAGGTTCAATCGTCACAATTGCTGAAGAGAATAACATTCTGCGCCAACAATAGAGCTAGAGAATGATATTTTTGTCGAAAACGGCGTGAGTATCATTTACTAGTTATTACTAAAATTAGGCTACTACCATGAATGGTGAATACTTTTATCATCGATCTGTGCAATTGTCTACTATGTGCATGCGTTTATGTTAAAGATGAAAGTGTTTGCGATAAAGCGGTTGCATACTCCGCTGTTCGATACGAAAACATTGGAATGTAGCTTGATTTAATCGATTTGCACAAATTTTATTTCTAATTGGCGCCGCATTAATCATGGGATTCGAAACGTGATAATGCACACACACTAAGAGAGATTAGATAAATGAATTCGCTAGCATTACACCAAAACTTACCTTCACGAGCAAGCACTCTTCGTGTGAGACCGCATGGTTTGTACTCAAGTTGTCAAGAGCTGAAGGAAGATAAATTAACATGTAATAGAAAATTAAAAGGAAGTGATATGAACGCAAAAGTATTATGCACCGTATTGGTATTTGCGGGAAAAATTCTAGGGCTATGTATTCGTGGACTGAATTCCAGACATACAAGAAAAGTTAGTTGTAATACCAAACTGATTGTCACGTGGAAAGACTTCAAGATTATGGCATGTATTTGATATAACGAGGAGACATTCGCAAATAGTAATGCCAGGATCTGGTTTGTGATTAGTAAAGCCATTTTTGATGAGAGCATACTTTCATTCTTTAGCACATTGAGGTATGATGCTAGTACGCGGCATTGGTAATGAAATCTTTCGTGGTAAATTAACTTGGAAATCATCAAGCTGTTGGGTAATGACCGCTGAGGTACACTTTTTGAACTGCAAAGATGACAACAGATGCGGTAAGATAAAACTCGAAGAGAATGACCAATAGATAAACGGGGAAAAAACGTTCTATATACGCTATGGGAATTCATCAAGATCTCTGTGACGGCGACTAATACAATTTCGTCTCACTTCGTATCTGTCGTCTTTTTACTATGAAAATCATATCAATATTAACAAGTAATATATAACGCAAGGTTCAGTGAGAAATTCAACAGATTTTTAAGTTTACTTTAAAAATATCTAGTTATCTTAATGGCAGAATGGGTTTTCTAAGGAACGTCAATTTCGTACCAACGTGGGTTTCGAACGGGACGGGATGCGTAGACTAATTATTCACCTTGCGTCGAATTCTAGGACATCGCGTGTGATATCAACGGTTAACAACAGGGTATTTTATTTCCCAGTTTGTAATGTAATGTATTACAATCACAAATTAGACTGCTGCTGAATTTCTCTTCGAAAGCTTTTAGGTTATGTACGTGTGATATCTAGAGAACGGTAACCTAAACATGGTTAAAAATCACTCACGTTTCTCTGTATTATACGGAAAGTGTTGTTCACAGTATGGTCTCGATCTGAACCAACTAATACTATCCGATCTGGAAAAAAATTTGAAACAAACATCAGAAGGATTTCACATTAGTAAAGTCAAAATTCATTAAGGTTTTGTTCATATTCCAACCAAGCATTTTCGGTACACAAGGTAAACGGTGTTAATCCTGGTGGTGAAATAACCTTGAGAAAGCATACTAGAAAATCAATAGCGAAATAGAGAAGCAACGGGTGATAAGTTACAATGAATCAGCTGCTCGAGAAAACCAGTTGTGTAGGTCTTGCGAAGACCCATTCAAAATGATTCACTCGAGCCACCTGGGAGGACGCTTGAAAACAACCACACAATGCAAATTAGTCTTTAAGCCACCACAAGTTTCAGACACCAGGATAGTATTCTGCAATTGTCCAGCTCAAAATTATCTCCAAACTGATATGCATATTGATAAAGCCTGCTTATTTGCCTCAGACAGTTACATATACCGCACTAAACTTCGTTAAGTGCGTCTAGGGTGAATTCTATTCGCACCTATACTTTAATATTTCTATCAACATTATGTAAACCAAAAAGATCTGGTTAAAGTGCGAAATCTTGCGGTGCCCTAGTAGTGGCATCGACGACTCAGTTCCCGTATTCTACGCCCTTTTTCACCCGTCAGATAGGTTCGTTCCTAGCACTGGGATGAGTATTTTACGAGTACTCATATGCTAAAGATTTTGTCACAGTAGAAAATAAACAATTCTATCAGAAGATGTAGACAATCCAGATAGGAAACGCGAATGCAACATCTTTCGTCAACCGTTTGGATTAGGTCACTAGGCAGCATCAGCTCGTCAGCTTAACTTGAGCGAAATATACGGAAACTATGATACGTCTCAAAAAGCAAATTATGCGCTCTAATTGAACGAAAAATTAACACTGTCATCAAGTGCTATAAACCTTGTATATCACCGTAATGAGAGTGTCGGGATGGTAGTCTACACAATCGTAAGGTTTATCAAGTGAAAAGCCTCATTCTTTTATTCTATTGACAATATTCCATCGCTCCATGAATGTTGTAAAATCTCACACAAATTCAGTTGCTATGCTTCTGCTGATTTTTTTACGTTAAGTCTGGTGCCAGAAGTTTGTAAAATTTTGGGCAATATCACTTAACCATTATACCTCAATTGACCATCAATAAAGCTTATGGCACTGCGTCATACTCTAGATAAGACCAAAGTACAAAATATTGGCAAGGCATCGGTTGTATTCCTGATGATAACGTCAACCAATTTCAGTCTGTGTAAGATGAACTGGCTGCTTATTCTTTTATTTTATTATTTGCGACCTGATAGAGTAACTTTGGATGGCCTTGCGAGGGTTATTACCATATTGATTGGCTATAATGCTCACTTTTCGGATTAGGCTTGTCAACTATTTAACAACGTTCCTGATGCTATTAGTATCATTGAATATTCTCCACGCAGAGCGCACAAAACCTGGTGATCCCTTAATTCGAGAACAGCATGATTCGAGAAATTTAACAGTGTTGTTTGCTCTGATTCTTTGTTTCGCGTGAAGTGATTGATCTGGTTGTAAGGAAGAATAAGTTCAATTTTATTTTAATGCATTCAAGCTACCATTAGTTAAATGATAAGCTGGTATTGCCTATTCACAATCATGAATAAATGTCCCGCTAAAAAATATTGAAATTACTGTTTTGAATGTACGAATTGAAAATCTGAAATACTTTACACTTGAGTACATATACAACAATCTGCACACATGCTTTCATTAACCTATTTTTTGAAGATTTCCTCAACATTTGAAAAGAAAACAACGCAGAACGTCAAACGTTTTCTGTGTGAAAATGTCTTGGTCGCTGCGTAGACCAAATTCATGTGACTCTTATTGCGGATTGAGCAAATACAACTTGAGTGATCTTGACACTAGTTGAGTTGGTTATCGACGATCTTGAAGAGGGCAATAAAAGTTGATGAACTGAACTATCCCTGTTCAATGAATAATTACGGTTCAGGAGCATTTTTCTCGGATGGAATTATTGTACTTATCGAAAATTTATCTCGAAAAAGAAATCCTACGCTTTATTAAATTATTCTTTCATGAAAATAGATAGGGTTTATATCACGTTCTTCGTATCTTTAAATGTAATTGTTTGAACAGGATCAATCACCATCAAAGCTTGCAGGCAATGAGCTGTGAGAAAAGTTATGAACTTTCAATACACCCTTCTGTCGGTCTTACTGAATACTATGCTGACTAAATGTAACGTTCCCTTTTCTGTTAAAATCTCCGTGCAAAAGTATTTCCTACCATGAAAAAACAGCTGCAGTGTTCGCAGATCACATAACTTGATTTTGATTGTAGATCGGTTGCAGAGAAATGCAGTGGTACCTCTTGAACAAGCTATTTTAAAGCATGCGTATAATTCAAAAGAATCTCATTAATGCAACTCACAATCTACAAAGAGTTCAACTGCAGTATGTCAGCAACGTAATAGATTGGTGTTTCCTAGGTGTCCAGAAAGCTTGATGAGGAATTTTTTTCTATGTTTCAGTGTTTGGACATTGTAAATTTGCATGAAAACAGTCTTTAGCACTAGCTTCTGAGTTTAACGCGGCTGACCATCTTTTATTTATTGGAGCTTATCCAGCATCTGCATCAGATGAAAATAAACATTCAAAAACCGGTTGTAAGTGCAAATGAGAAAAGCAAAGTAGCAGATTCGGTGAAATCAATATAACTCCGAAATTTACTGAAACGAGCTGGCAAAGAAACGAAAAACTAGAATTTTTCCAAAGTTTAGCAATCGCTCCATCTCTCATCACGGCGGTGGCCATTTGCCTTTTACGGAAAGAAACAATGAGCTTGATTTCTATGAGCCTTGAGACTGTAGAGCCAGCACGACAATGTTCACCTGAAGATTACATATCGACTAAAATCATTCAAGGAACGCTTTTAGCATGGAAGGAAGGCTGCTATAAAGGTTTTCACCGGTCTATGCACAAACATGTACATTGAGGGCACAAAAATTGAAGAGTAATGGTTATTCTAGTCTAAAATGAAATGATTTTTTAACGGCCAGAATATAACAACATGCTCACTAACGGTACAGGGGTAATGATTTTTCTGACTATGATGAGACATGGCGCAACGAACAGCAAAATTGATCAATGAGGTTCAAAAAATATTCTTGCTATTAATCGCACCTCACTAATCTGTCACATACAGTGCAACGAGGACGCTCTGATTGCTTCGGTTCCAAGGGAGTGATTGGCGAAATCGGTCCATCGGAGCGGTTGCTAACCGAAATCTTCGATTGACTCTGTGTGGAAAATTGGGACAAACTTCACAGTCGAACGATTGATCACCCATGATGAAGAAAAGTGAATTTCTATCACAAATGAACGTAAAAGTTCCTAATTTACTACCATCACTCAAGGTCGCACAATTTTGTGAATCGTTCAGTCTTTTTATATATTCCGCTCAGTATTTTGAATTTTTGTACTGTAAAGTTTATTACATTAGAATGGCGTATACTGCGCCAACAATGACCGAGATTAGAAGGTTTAGCCAAGGGAGGAATTATTGTCACATAGCAAAGATGTTTGAGCTATTGCGACGCTTTTACATGGAAAATGCATTTATTATTCATAAAATGTCGAAAAGTGCCCAAACGGGAGTAAAAGAGTTGCTCAACCACCTAGAAATATTTGTGATCCAAAATGCAACTTTCTGAAAGTGCTTTCGTCGTCGTTTGATTTATGTTTTCCGTTCACATAAAACAAACAGATGCAATTGCTATTCCATCAATCACCATTCATTAAGTTCCAAATGACTTCAAGTGCATGTTTACACACGAAATCACTGTACAGACACGTTCGAGACGAAAGCTTTCTTGCAAACACATTAGTAAATATTTTATAACTCTGGTGTGCTGAATCATGTAGTTTATGAAAAGCAATACGTTTGTAATTACATATTATCATATCTAATATATGAAACCTCGAAATTACTTTAAAGATGTTGGCTGCTGTCTTAAAGTGCTTAAAGAACTATTGATTATAATCCTCCGTCTCGTTAGACAATGACCACCACTTTCGTTCATTTTAATTATAAATCACAGATGTAAATCTTTTGTGTGAAAACGCAATTTCACCGGATTTTGCGAACACGGTTGTCGGAACTTAGATCAGCATACCATTCCGAGACCTTGATTTGGCGGTATGAACTGCAGCTCATCGGTGAAATTTGACAGAATGCTGTCATCCGGTGAGGGTGCTGAAAGTAAACGGGGAGGTTCGAAAACGTTACTCAAAAATATCAATGAAATGATAAATGAAATTTTGAACTAAGCAGCACAAAGAAAATAAAAAGATATCAATTATTAACTAGCAGGTGATTTTTTGGCAGTCGCTCGAGAAACAAGGCGTCGCCTAACTTATTTGTACAAACTGAGGTGACGGGCAGTGACGAACTATGGGACAAGGTCTGATAAATACAATCTTGGTGGACAGCCTTTAAATTTGAGAAAAAATAGATTGTTGTACATGAATATACGATTTCTAAAGACGATTGCGTCAAATATGGCGACTTTAAAATTGTCTATGATGAGCTCATAGACATGGAATCCCAAAGCACAGGCAAATGATTTTCACTTGATTATAGTTTATAAGATGTGAACGATAATGGTTTTCTTATCAAGCGTTCAATTTATGTTCATTTTGCCAACGCCTTAAAGATCGATTTTTGATTAACAACTAACCAAACATCACACAGGTCACCGTCTGCAAACCCCATTCAGATAGCTGGCACAATTTAATGATCCATAATTATGCCGTTGTAATCGGACATCTATTCGTATTACAAACATGACTTGTGCTACGGGTGTCACATCTTGAGACCGATCGAGTAAACGTAAACAAAAAGGATTCGAGAACAATCGAATCGATTTGCTGTGATTACAGTGTTACATAGTATGTGTATTTATTTTTCCACATACAACATATTCAGTAGAACGAATGCTTTCCGATGAGAATTATTCAGGGCTAGTTGATATATTTGTAGGTTGTTCAACGATCCCTAACCATATTTTAAGGCTTTTATTAAGAAGTCAATGCCCATAGTCATACCACAAATACACTAAACAAACCTACCATCAACAATAATGGTTGAAAACTCTCTCACGACGACAAAGCCCGATCCGCTGGTTGTCCTACTACGATGCTTTAAGATAATCGAATTGCGTTTATTCCAGTAAATATGTTTTGTGATCATATTTACATTGGTAGGATGTTGTTTACTTGGTCGATTTTATACAAAGGAAGTACTATTAATGACTTCGGTTCTGGTGCTCGTGTGTTTGAAAGCCTAAACAGGGACAGCTTAACATCCAACTTTCCAATGGCCACTAGCGTGCTAAATGGTTGTTTAATTTCATAAAAAATATTCAGTCATTACATAGAGGAATTTATTGCGAACGGATAGTCATCTGGTATTCATAATATTATACCGCGAGAAACTTTCCAACTCTGATTCAATTCATATGCGCATGTTCAAAATTATTTATAGAAACTAGGATGTATTGTACCTTTTTAAAAATGCGTTTTGCGCTGTTCGGAAGTATTTTTTTTAAAAGAATTGCAAATTTGCAGTTGTTGTTGTAGGCTTCCTTCATAGGATGTTGACCATGAATGTGCATCACAAGCGCGTAAGTGTTTTATGTTCCACAGCGTTTAAAATGACTTGATAGTCAGATTGTGGAGGAACAATCTCTCCCACAGCTCTCACAGCGATAGGCTTTAAACGGCCAGATCTACGTTCAGCAGCCGAGGGCAATAACTGCTCTTGCCCAGCTTGGAGAGGACACTTTACACAATGCATTTAAAAGCGAACATCCAATAGAAAGTTTTTCCCAACTCGTAGTGCCAATGCCAATTAGTAAATGTCAGTAGGTCTTAATATTTGTTTTCCACACAATCAGAATTCGGAGCAGCCCTTAATTTTAGGACAAGTGCCTAAGTTATCATTGTGGGCTATTCGTCAAACATATTTTCTATTGGTTCAAATAATCTAGTCAAGTAATAAGTCGCAGATATATACTGCATCCCACTGAAAGCCACAAAAACGGCCGTGTTGATATTATTCTGATCGTTTACGAAACTTGCTTGCATGCATATTTTTGAGGTTTCGGTAATTCGCCTCAATGTGTATTTCCGCTCCTAGAGTTTTTATGATTTTTAGACTACTTCTCCCAATCTACATATTATCCTTTTTGTATCATGTTTGCATGGCAGTTGAGCCATCCGCTATATGATTGATACCTATACTACAATTCGTAATCATGATGAAGACGCTAAGCTGATATCTCAATTGTAACTAACGTAGCTGACATTTCCAACGGCAGAGTATAACGACTAGACATTTCAAAGTTCAGTGCATATTAAACGTTACACTATGTGCGTCATTTGAAAGTTACATTCAGTGAATCAATTTCACGATATTCATCGATAGAATTGAATAAAAACGCTTCTTCTGTACCATTGATACAACTTTATGTCTAAGATTGGGCAAACTGAGGGTTGATGTTCAATTCAACCGACTGTACGCAAATAACCTGTATACAAAATATCGATTAAACACTTTAAACAAAACGATTAGAAACTCCATCGCTGTACCAAATGGACATGTACTCACCGTTTCTCAAATTATTTTGACAAGCTGAACAATACAGATTCCCGGAGACGACGGTGAACGAGAGGGTGCTATAATTGGATGAACGAGATATGATAAACATTCAAATTACACATGATCCTAGTAAAATTATGGGTAAATTCGAGCAGATGCTCATCATATATCAGCATTTCCCCACAAGTTTGTACCAAGGAAAACTCGGAACATTTTGAATAAAAACTGGTCATGGGAATTGTTGGTAGTTTTGAAATCAAGCATTGCACACGTGATTGGTTAAGGTCAAAGTTTAATCGAGCTATTGTGATGATCGTAAACTTCGGAAAATATCGATCAGCAGCACTTACTCGAGTTTTGATTGGCAACTCGCACATTTGAAGCATCCCATGTGGTAATAATCGGCACCGATTCTCAGCGAGTTTGAAGCTGTCGCATAACGTCCACAAGCTCGACACTGTAATCAAACGGTACACGAGCTGATACGGTTTCATTACGTTTCCTCATGCATATGTTTTACAAGTTGGTAAATGATTTATTATTTTTGTAATCTAAGTTTTGGAACAGTCGCTTGCAAAATTTGTTAATGTTGAAATTTGTGAATAACATGCATACCATATTATCCTCTCGAGAAACCGAATGCAGACCATCGGGCATCGAATGGCTGATGCTATGGCTTTTGAACATCAAATCTAGGCAAATCAAAATTAAAAGTCATGCTTATGAGTGGGACAAATATAAAAAGGGCCAACAATTGTATGGTAATTGTCTCAAGTGGTTGTTCCGTATATAGTATTCTTTGTAGAAATCAAATGTAATCTAAAATAATTAGAATCTAAATAAATATCTAATAAACCATCTTTTTGCTACACGAACAATATGGCATCCATGTGTCTATATTGTGGATATAGGATATAGTGAGATTTAGACAACCATGTTTTATTTTAATTTTTAGTGAATGACGTTTTCAATTTATCCAATCGATATCCTGAACGAGCTCCCTTGCTGTTTGGTAATTTCTTTGCTCAGCTTCTGAAGCACGCTTTTAGGACGAGGACAGAAAGCATTTATCTACGCACGAGAAGTGATGGCAAGCTTTTCAACCTGAACAGGTTGAGAGCACAAACCAAAGCATAGGATGTGCTAATGCGTGACCTGCTGTTTGCCGGCAATACAGCCTTTATTGCTCACTCCCAAGAGAACCTCCAGTCGCTAATGGACTGTTTTTGGTCGGCATACAAAGTTTTTGTATAAAAATCAGCATGAGCAAGACCAAAGTCATTGGTCAAGGGACTGTATCGCCTCCAATCATCACTGTTAGAAACTGTCATTTTGAACTAGTACATTATTTCACATATCTTGGTTCAACCATTGCGGATAGCCTCTCGCTAGACGGAAATTTATAAGCGGATTGGCAGAGCAGCTGTCATTTTGTCCCAAATGAACTCTCGTGTTTCGGGTAACCTCATGCTGACTGTAAAACAAACATAATGGTGTACAGCGCGTGCGTATTAAATGTTTTACTGCACGGCAGTGAAACCTGGACCACCCACGCAAGACACGAACGGAGCTGAATGCTTCTCATCTACGAAGCATCAATCTTATCTTGAACATGTCGTGGATGGGAAGTGACTAATTCTGAAGTGCTTTCAAAAGCTAATCTACAGAGCATGTTCACCTTAATACGACAGCACCGCCTGCGGTGGCTTGGCCACGTCTACAGAATGGAAAATTTCCGTATACTGAAAGATCTACTCTATGGTGAGTTTCATTCAGGGAGACAACCAACGGGCAGATCGCACTTGCAGTACAAAGACGTTTTCAAAAGAGATATGAAAGCTCTTGTTATTCACATGGCGAGCTGTGAACAACCAGCTCTTGAACACTCACACTGAAGGCAAGCTGGGGATGAGCAGATACAGCTCTTGTCTGCCGGAAGCAGATCACGCTGCCGGCGTGCAACTGAAGTCCATCAACCGAGTTCTGTCTATATTTGCAAGCGCAGTTAGAGAGATTGTTCCTCCCGATTCGGACTGTTTAGTAAGCCGAAAAGCTGTGGAGCATGAAAATGTAATGCGATTGTGTTGTACATCCATGATCGACATAAACCGAAGAAACACAACAAAAAGTCTGAAAGAAAAAAGTCGTTTTTTGATGATAAGGCCATGCGTCCCGTGTTTATCTCAGTATTCACAAGTGAAAAGCTATATTGATGATATTTTGGAAGTGTGATAAGAATTATCAATGAGTGCGAATCCCGACCTGTCGTACCATACTGAGTAAAACCAAACTCTGTCACAATGCAATGACTAGAAACACCTAAACGAGCGCCAAAAACACGAGAAATTTTCGAACAGCACCAGCCTTGGAAACATGAGAGAACGCTTAACGTCAGCCGATGTTGAACGATATACAATTCTTTACAATCGGTTAAACGAGCCTAAATGTGGTGAAGGCTTGAACTGATTAACAAATCAGATAAAAGGCATCGGATACAGACACGTTTAGGACTGTTTTGTAGTGTGTTTTGCCTATATGAGTTAATGGTTTGTTTTGTTGTGTTTAATGTGCGTAATAAACGAGTTTAATCCATTTGCAATCTCATGTGTTGTGTGATTTGCAGATAAACGTGATTAAATTTGTACAGGTTGACCAAAGGCATGAAGCAGGACGCAATCGATAAGTGGGTTTAAAACGCCAAGGTGACGCGAAGAGTGTGAAAACATTCTAAAAGACATTAGGGTAAATAATGCGGTTTGGCCTCGATTAGTCCGAATAAATAAGATTTCATGCACTTGAGAGAGTGCTGAGCACTCGCAGTTATTTTCGACAGTAATATGCTTCACCAGAACCACTTCAGACTTCTTTTGAAAACAATGTATTCCCGATTGGTCTCAAATATATTACTGATAGTTTTTACACCTGAATGTGGACCAGAAATGACTTGAACACATGCTTAATCACTTCAAGAATCGACTCTGAACCATGCGTTTAAATGTTGGATGTCTTATCAGCTGTGACACCGCAGCTCTGAGGAAAAATAGCCTCGTCACAAAAATTAAATGTTATATAGAAACAGTGGCCTGTGTTGTAAAACGTTTTTTTTAGAATCTGTATAAATTTCTCTTACCATACGCGAAACCAGCAAAGCCATGAGGCAAACAATAAGCGATGTTTGACTTCACACAATAATTGTTCGTACTAAAATGAGCAAATGGAAATTTTAAATATCCCCGTGATAAAAAGTTATTGATAAGATAATCGCATGAAGACGGTAAAATGAAAATTTACAACAAATTTGATGAGGAAATGTTTTCGAATAAACCCATTACGTCAACGTGAAGATAGGTACAATTTCTGCCAATTTCAAAGATAACTGCGTGTCAATTTTTTCAAAAAAATCAAATTTTGTATTTATCCTAATTAGAGAATCGACCTCTCCACTAATTTCGAAGAACCTATCCGACAAGAAGAAGGAGAATCATCAAAACCCTTGTTTCACAAAATCTGCATGTATTTAGCCTCATCATATTCATGGTTTACTACAAATATATAATCAATCAAAATTAGACTAATTTCAAAGGCAGCACTACAAGGCATCACTATTAGTAGTGTGCAGTAATTTAAAACAAGGATCAACGTTGAGTTTGCTAGTGCATCTATATGCTTTCACATAAAATTTCTTCATCAAATATCATTCCTAATTAGTTGCCAGGATATGAATAACTATTTTCTATGTTATTGTTGGAGAACGAGGAACAAACTATAGCCACGAATAAGTTAGAGTAAATCTATGAAAATGAGTCCCTTCTTGATATCGCGCAGCACGCAAAATGATACAACTACCGTCACGAAATAGTCAGAACACTTGCATTCACGCTGAAGTGCTCAACCCTCCATCTTTTTTTACTACGTCGTTGCTCTCAGTGGTCGTTAAATTTAATGTCGATTTGTTAGCTTGAGCATGCATGTTTACATAAAGATTCAATGTACAAAAGCCGGTGCGAAAAAACTTACGTTAAGTTCATACCACACTCTTTACATTTGAAACATTGATTGTGAAACAGCCTTCGGTCAATATTTATTGCATCGTTTTCCTCAACTTTCATCTTACAATAAGCACATGTTAGTTGGTACGGCATCTGAAATTGTTGTAAAGATAGAAATTTTCAAATAGTTTACAGCGAAATTGGATTCTAATATATATATTATATATATATTTTAAATATATATATTATATATCATTCTATTTATATATATATATATATATATATACTATTTGGTATGTGTTTTATTTTTACCCATTAATAAATGTAAATAGGATTGTTTAAATCTTAGAAATCTAACAATTATCTATAATATTTAGATACAGTGAGGCTCAAAATATAATTAAAACAGAATAGAAACAAACATACGAAAATAAACATAATCTAACCTAAAATAGTTTTGTCATTGAAAATTATAAGGTGACTTAATTGAGTCGTTTACTATTTACTGAAGCCATCCAATGTGGGCTTATGAGAATATTTGAGGTAGGAATTGCTGGTTTATTTCACACTTGTGCAATAACATTGTATCGTATATTACTATCGATTGTTATACGAATACATTGATAGAAAATCTTATTGTTTGCTAATTCATGTTCAAAACGTTGGATAAATTATATTTTTGTATTGCATTTAACAAAACGTTCAGTGTGGTTTACACCGACGTTGGACAATGTTTTCATTTCGGCTGTAGCGATCACTGTTTATCGATATTTATTAAGAAATGCGGATTTGTGCAACCTCAACCTTCAATCCCTGTCAAGACCCAAACTATCCGAAATAATGTTTTTAGTTTTATTTTCTGTAGAACATGTCAGCTGCTTCTAAACCAGACACATTCTCCATAACTTACTTCATAACCGGAAATTAGAGGTTTTCGGGTTATATTTCTCTTATTCGCTCCTCAGTAAGTTGATAGAGCTTCCCTGAAGACGTCTCTGTGATGTTTGTAGAGACTATATTCATTTTAACTTCACTCAAAGAACACAAAAGTTCTGAATTTTATCCAGATATCCACACATTTCCCGGCTCTTTTTTATACGGATTGTTATATCTGAATCGGTACTGTTTAAGTTTCGACGAGACTGAAAAGAGATCAGAAGCGATCAATGTTCCAAAGATTTTCCTATTCTGAAATGATAACTTCGTCGTCGTTCACCTTAATATACAAAATTTTATTTTCCGCCGAATTAATCAATAGCCAAACGCATTCATGGATCATCTGCTAGAAGCCTCGTCTCATTTTCATCGGTCTGTGGTTTTGTAAACTTCATTGACTTCTATGAATATGAAAGCTTGCTTCAAGCTTGCTCTTCCAGCCATTAATTTCTACCAATGATAAGCAATAAAAAGGATGACTATAGCAATTAAACATCTCTTTCTTTAATAGGTACCAAAAACGTGTCAATGAACTGTAACCTAATTATAATATGGAATAAAATGCCTTCATAAATGTTTCATATTTTATTGTATGGCAGGGTGTCTCAGAAGTTCTCACAATCTTCCACAATCTATCTCTCAGAAGATTTCTAAACTCAATGAAGATGAATACAAGAGATAATACATAGAACAAAGTTTTGGCTCTTGCAAAATTTACCTTCACTGTTTCTGCTCTGCTCATCACTCTGCTAACACCTATTTCAACCTATTTAGTATAATGCAACTGAATGCAACGCTATGATCAACAAGAAAATGGTGCTACAGTAGACGAAGCAGTAAAAGAGTTGACTTTACTCGGGAATCATTATTATAATCGCTCTCCCGTAAATCTGAAAATTACTCAGTCCCAAATATTTCCAATTTTTCAGATGGTCGTATGGCAGTTACGCATTTGGTACATTCTTTAAGTGTCATGCTGTCTTCGATGATGATAATTATGATGATGATCTCCCTTTCAAGTCTCTTGGGATGCTATTGATCCATCACATACCCATCAAAATTGAATAGGGTAGGCTCACACCAGTTGTAATAGCTACCTTTGATTTCTCACTTCAAATGTTGTTATGAAAAAACTGGCTTGCCATTTCTACTATGTGTGATAGTCGTGCGGATCTTGTCTATGAAGGATCGATTACAATGAATTGGTATCGCTAATGGTTTGGGGCAGGTTACTTATTTATTATCTTTTCAAAATGAGTAACAGGAATCTTTTTCTAACCATTGGTTTTCATGATTGTTAAGTAACCTTAACTCTCAACGAAACATGGAGATGATTCTATTTTGACGAAAAATTATATCTACATGCTTAAACGATACGTCATTCTCGATTAATCTAACGTTGTCTTCGCTTCTGTATCCAATTCTTCACCACATGGATAATCAGCAACTCCAGAAGATCAATGGAAAACCAGATTGATCATATCAGATGCTCCCTTCTCTCTTGCTTGATCATGAACATAGTCATTCAATGGTAGCAGTTCATAAGAGTTTCGCTCATGCTGATGAATTGACTGCGTCTAAACAACAAAAAGAATTGTTTTCTACGCTCATATAATCTCAACATAAACTATTGCGAACAGTCGTTTTGATATAAATATAACAATAGAGAAAGAGAGGAGAACGGTGATGAATGACTGGTGATTTGGTAGTTGTAAATAATATTAATATTGGCATATATATGGAACAGACAATATAGAATTATTAGGTGGTTACTTTGCTATTGTTGATTATTCGTGGAGGCTTGAAGGCTTCACTTCAATTGATAAAGGAATGTCAAGGATATTACGAAAATCGAAAACAAAATATATTTTCAAATAAAAACTTTGTGCAAGGTTAAAGTTCAAGTTCACGTTGCACAGGACTGAAGGTGGCTAAAAGCTAACCATGCGTCCAGATTTCTTTCGACCGTAAGCGGTTGGGCACCCAGCACTTCTATATTTACTATACAGTACGTACGTTTCACACGTTCTTGTTTCTAGATATCTGGAAAGCAAGGTAGGGGTTCGCTTCAGCAGCACGTTGAGAGGTCATCGATTCAAGAAACAATGCAATAATATCTGTGAACAATAGAAAAAGATTTTTTGCTTTTTACGTTTTTATTAGAAAATATTTAGAAATAGGGTGGGCTGTTTAGCATCTAATTTCCTCTTAAAGCTCAACATGTTAGGGAGTTTTATTACACTATTTGTGAGCTTATTCTAGTGGTGGCCAATCTATTGCTGAAAAGGTGCTCAAGTACCAGAAGCCTGGGTCTACTCTTAAGAAGATTAATTAAGTTAATATTTGAAGCTTTTAGGAGCCAGATTCATTGATTCGGTTATATTATCGCCCGTGAGACCCTTTAGAACCTTCAAGGTCTCAATTTGTTTGCTTCACGGCCGCTGATTTTTAGTGACATCACATCGATGTCCTTGGTTCTTGCCACATAGGTTGTCGCTGTTTGAAACTCAAACATCCTAGTAGTAATTCGCTAGAACCTTTCGAAACGTAAGATATGTTTTTCAGGTATGGTGCCCAAGCTTGAACATAGTACAGTGGAACCCACCTACAACGAACTCGTTTACAACGAATTCTTGGGTTTAACGAGCACACCATGATTTCCCAAATAAATTCTTTCTTTGTAAACCTGTTTGAAACATTCGTACAACGAATCTGTTCGTTACGAATCTCGCCTTTTACGAACACTGTACACGTTCCCGACAGCTATGTTTGTTCAATAAAGTTCATACATACAAAAAACTCGCTTTGTCTTGCCTTTAACACACAACACTCCGTCAAGAGTGGCCTGCAGTGCGCTAAGAATAGAACTGACACACACAGCTTCGCGAGACACAGGCAGCCTAGCCTACAGTGTGCTAACTGACTCGCACGCACGCACAAGAAAATCGCGTGAATTCTCTGTGACTGGTAGCTCCGTCTGTGAAAGATGCCAGGAGTGCTCTTGATCTCTGCATGAGATTTTTAGGATAGAAGGAAGAGACGTCGAAAGAGAACTTGAATTTGTGGAGAGAGAGATCGAGGCGGTGGCGAAGTCAAAACTTAAACAAAAGAGCATCGCCATCTACTTGGACTGTCAGTGTGTGTGCAAGATATTTTTACGACTTCGTTTTAGAATAAATTTACTATTATAAACATGAACTTGGATTTAATGTTGTGATCTGTGTGCTGTGGCATCATCTAATCATCAAATGAATTACACGCATGCAGAAACACACAATGGTGAGACATTCTTAACTTGTTTAAACGTGTACAGAAAAACGGCGGCAAAAACACATGTCTGACAATGCGTTTAACTTACAACGAATTCCGCTTTTAGCGAACATTTCACTCTCCCTCCAGAGATTCGTTGTACCCGGGTACCACTGTATAGGGAATTAAGATAGAAGGTTTCCGGCATGACAACGCTGAACGCAGTCGGAACAATTCATCACAAGCCTTGTTTGATGCTTCAGCATATTGAGTAAACCACTTAAAATCTCCTTCACTTTCTGAGCAGCAGCTATTCTGATGGTTCCCTTGGCGACAACTACAGGGTTATGTCGATAAATCAGACTTTAGAACGCAGGTCTCCCCACGTTTAGTGGCAAGTCCCATTACTTTGTCTACCTGATTATTTTCCTAAATCAGATAGAAGCTGTCGGTTCCGAGTATCATAACGTCATCAGCTAAACGGAAGCAACATGAAATCAAGCTGCCTGCCAGATTGTTTACAAAAATAAGAAAAAGTATTGGACCAAGTACTGGGCTTTGAGGAACATCACTGGGAATCACTGATTCCTCCGAGCACACAATTGCAATTGTAACGTAGTTTGTATGATTGGTTAAGTAGCTGCATATACATAGATGTTGTTCACCTGTTATGCCTTAGCTGGTGCAGTAGGTACCTATTATTCACTGAGTCAAAGGGCTGTTTAAAATCAAGGTACCATATCTCGACTATTTTTCCTTCATTGAGCCGTAACGTCACTTCATCGAAAAAGCTCAGAAGATTTGTTTGGCAGGACCTTTCTTTCCAGAATCCGTGCTGGACCTTGCATTGTAATGAATTCTCCACTAAATGACTACATATCTTGTGCGGAATGATTTTGTTCAAGCACTTGCAAAGAATGCTAGTCAGGCTTAATGGCCTCTAGTTTCATACATCCCATGTTGTTTACGACTACTAGCGCCGCTCGTTTCCAATCATCAGGTAGAATACTTCAGAGTAAGAATGGCCAGATATATACCGTCGGGGACAACTAACTTGGTTTTATCCAGGTGTGACAAAACTGTGGTGACAATTTTCTGATTAACCCCCACAGATTTAATGACAGGTGCGCTGCACTCGTTAGTTTCTGAAGGAATTCCTGAAGGACGCTGATGAACACTGCAATAGAATGTACGCGAAGCATCGGCTTTTTCCTGTGCGGTCAAAGACATGATACCATTATTCAGCTTTAACGAGCGCATTTCCTTTAATAAAAATAGTTTGGTTTGAACATAGTCAGTAAAAAGCTCTCAAGTTAATCTTCGCTTTTTGGTTATTCTGGATTTCAAGTCCCATTTAGCTTTACTTTGCATCGCAACATCTGAATAACTTGTCTGTTTGTACCGCAGTTTAGATAAGTGAGTTCCACAGAATTTGTAAGACTTCCAGCTACGGTCACGCCAACTGATAGCCTTACTAATGGACGCGCTTCACCAAAGAGTTTTCCTCGTACTTATTGGTCACGGAGGAAAAATCGTTACTCTAGTTGTAAATGTAGCCCTCCCAAAATATTCCAGCTGATTTTTACACTAGGCTATATTTCGTCTAGTTTTCAAATTAGATGCATCGCCTTAGTATTTAGTTAGATGATGTTCACACGACTAAAGTTGCGGGACGTCTTCAGTTAGTGATTAGGGTGCACTAAAGTACATTTAAAAAGAATAACGCGTGGTCGTTCTTGCCTAGTGGCAAAATGTTAGACATCAGGGCAGAAGTGAGTGTACTGCCGGTAGACCTCTGCGCAACGTCCAGCTCAATAAACTAACACTTATGGGCAGCAAACGGATCGGTTATAACAGCCTACAGCCATAGCTACTTGATATTTGATTTTGGATGGCGACGTGAAATGCTTTGCGTCTCTTAGTCATCGAGCGATTTGATCCGTGGTAACCCAGTCTTCAATTTTGACGGACGGAGCCTAATCAGCATTCGCATCGCTTAAGAAGCATATTGCCGAGATCACATATCCTAAGCACTATTGATCCACTGTCACAATTCACAAACACATCCGCTGAGGCAGTGGGAGCAGTTGTAACACACTATGTTGACGGGTCATGGTTCCAGATGCCGTTTTTGTCGAAGCGATTTCAACCGACAGAGACTCGGTATAACACATTGGGGTGAAAAATATTTGCAATATATCCGGTAGTCAAACATTTTCGCAACATTCCGGAGGGCAGACAGTAAACGTTTTTATTGATGATGAGCACATAATTCACTTATTGAGCAGATCTGCGGATGGATACTCCCCTAAAGAGACGAGAACCCTGGATTTTGTAGGTTAATTCACGACTGGCATATATAGCATATATATATATATATTATATATATATATATGGAAAGGAAGAGGAAATGCTTGCAGTATCGATAGAAGTAAAAGCAAAAATCCATTAAATTTTCTGTGAAAAATATTGATAAGCATCAAGTCGTTCCTTGAGAATATAACATCAAGACGAAGCCGTCCGTGATATGCTTATTACGGGAATGTTTTTGAACTATATCAAACATCACTTACTCGAAAATAAGTTTCTTGACATACAAACTGATTTTGGTCAAGCTAAGTCTATATACATGGCTTAAAAGCAATCTCATTCGTATTCCTTATTCATACCAGACATTCCTTGCAACATTAAACTAAAAGAAATTCATAGCCATCCAGACATACTGATAGATTCAGTTTCAGATAAAACGTTGGATAGTGTCATCCTAAATCTACCTGGCCTTTGTTACTTTGTGGATGTGATAAACAACCTCGTGTCCTGCTCGAGACATTCTGCATAGCTTATGGAAAAACGCTCGGAATGCCGTTCTGCTAAATCTGAGAAACGCAATGCATCTGCCTCACTATTTGTAGCATCGTCTATCATCACCGGTGTGCATCAGCTTGTCTCTCAAATGCAAACACTGAAGCAATTGTAACCGGTGTGATGTTGGGTTCATTGATCGACACTGAAAGTTCCTGATCCTACTGTCCCTGTCTGATAAGTGCAAACAACACGAAACCGGTCGCGGTGTGTGCGTGTGTGTGATGGAAATGCATGCAAATGAGCCTTTACTTTCAGAACGTTTTATTCGCGAATCAATTGTGCAGAGGCATCAATTTCCCATACATCAATCACACAACGTAATCGTTTTAGCTACTACACAATTGCGGAGCCATACCAAGGGACACTGTGTCGTTTCTTTATTACATAGCAGAAATATGTATAAGGATGTCAAACTTTCCATACTCCATCACTTATGCACTGATATTCTTCTGGGACATGATTTCTTAAAACATCATGAACACGTTAAACTATCTTTCCAAGGCAATCGCCCAACCTTCTCTGTTTGTGGCTTGTAATAGACTGACAACTGCAATAATGTCCCCAAGAATTTATGAGAAAAAGAACAGGACATGGAAACGTGCCGTCAAAACGTGTACAAAGGTACAGCGGAGCAACGAAGGAACACGAATACACGGGAAGCGTGTATCAAGGTCAACTGTTAGGTACAGATAAACAATGTTGTTATAGACTTTACGACAGCTTGTCTGCGTACGCCTAACTTGTTCGCACATTTATCGCTTGTACGTTGATCAACACGAGTACAATCACCGAGGTATAATCACGCTTATGCATTATTTATCAAATCAGAAGTAAAGATATAAGTTACTGGCGTTGTAATTAAACAATCGAAGTCTCCTTGACCCGCCTTTGTGCTCGATACCACGAACGAACGTCAAAAAGCGCATGATGATTGGTTAAACGGACTTCATGATTACCTCTGCATCGCATGAACGACATCATCGAAAAGATATCTCGCTATGAAATATACAGTACACTTAATCTAGAAAGTGCGTATCATCAAATATCATTAAGGGAAGATTATAAATAATTCATTGCGTTGGAGGCTTGTAATAATGTGAACCTATTTTGCAGAATACCATTCGGTGTGACTAATGATGTAGCTCGGTTTCAGCGCAACATCGATGAGTTAATTTGCAAAGAAAATCTCGTTGGAATATTTGTTTATATTTATATTATCAGGGTTTATGGAAAAATGTAGACCAGCATAATCGCAACTCGTATAAATTGTTACACATTACGGAACAGTAGAGATTGACACTGAATCGCAAGAAATGCACTTTCGTCTAAAAATAAATTTGTTTATTAGGATATATCGTTTTGTTCGGAAAAATCAAACCTGACCCGGATCGCTTAAAACCATTAATTCTCCTTCCTAAACCTGCTGATCCGAAATCACAGTAACGGGTAGTTGGTATGTTTGCGTACTATTTTTAGTGGTTTTCGGAATTCTCACCTACTTATTCACAACACGAAGTTTTGCTGCCTAAAGAAGACTTGATTTGCTGTGAAGCTCTCAGTGCAGAATTGGTGGAAACTGCAATAATGACAGTAGACCGAAACGTGCATCTGTTGGTTGAAACTAATGCATTCGATATCTTTATTTCTGCCACACTAAACCAAAATGGTTATCCAATAGTATTCTTCTCTCGAACGCTAAATTCTTTAGACATTATCCTGTATAAAAAGATGCGTATTCTATGATGGATGCAGTTGGAAAATGTTTTTATTGCCTACCGGGAACCCGTTTTATATTGATAACTCATCAGCAGCCCGTTGATTTTATGTATGATGCACGCTCGGAAAAAAAATAAAAACGACAAATTTCAACCCTTGCATATTGAGCTGTCTGAATTCTTGTACGACGTAATTTATCGATCAGGAAATAAAAATGATGGTGCAGATGCGTTCTCGAGAGCTTACTGTTCATCAAGTCATTCGCTAAATGATTTAAAAACCCTACACGAGAACTTGTCATCCAGGTGTGAATCGCATTTTTTCATTTTGTCTAATCTAAAATTCTGCCCTATTCCCTTGGTAACATGGAGTCAATCATTCAGCAGTGCCCTGCCATTCGTGAGATAGAGCCCAAGTTTCATAAACTGGAATATACTCACTTAATTAAGGCTATCCAGCCACTAGAGCGTTTGAGTCCTGATTTTAAAGAACCGATCCCCTCATCAACTCGCAGCTGTTATGTCCTGATCGTGATTGACGAATATTCCGGTTTTCCGTTTGTATTCCCTTGCCCGAATATGAAAGCATCCCCGATGATACATCGGTGGTTTACCGTCTTTCATTCATTCAGATAGAGGTGTGTCCGAGGAGTTGAATACTTTCCTACACGAAAGCGGAGTGGCTATTATTAGAACCACCAGCTACAATCCTCGTTGTATTGGACAAGTAAAAATATTGAACGTCACGATATAGAAAACAGTTTCGCTGTGCCTACTTTATCCCGGAAGTTAGAAATTCATCATTGTGTGTCTGAATTACCCGACGCGCTCCATTCTATCCATTCACTACTATATACAGCCACCAATGCTGCGCCCCATGAAAGAATGTTTCATCATCTACGTAGGTCAACTACCGGCATTTCTCTTCCTCAGTGGCTATTAAAACCTGGTCGGGTACTGCTTCGAAGAAATACGAGGTCATCTTAGTATGACCCTGTGGCCAAAGAGGTTGACGTATTTTGCAGCAATCCCGAATATGCTCAAGAGATGGCCGAGAATAAACTGTCTCCCTGCGTCAACTTACACCAGCCGTATATCCAGTTGGATGCCCAGATCACAACTTACCAGATGTTTCTGATTATCCTAGTATCTAAAAATCCCGATAATCACTCATCTTCTGAAGATTTATTTGTGAAACAGCAATGAACAAGACCATAATGTCGCGAATGGAGAACCTCTTATCGTCGGAAATAATTCGCATGCTTTCCGCTGGGGGAGAATATCATGACATTTTGCTTTCCCAGTTTTCTATTACCAACTGTATTCCTATTTCACTTCTTACCGTTATCGTTTTCTATTTCAGATTGCATAACACAATTTCTAGATGATTAAAGCCTAATTCTCAGGTCTTCGTGTTTTGATATCCTGCCAATGGGATCTTTCAGTAATATTCATATTTATGCCCTAGACACCCTTTTAAACACCGCAAATGTATTTATATCACGAATGTTTATTATTTATTGTTTATATGTGTGAACTAGTCTAAAAAGCGTAATAGATCTAATGCTACAGCTTTGGCTCTTTTCGCGGAAAACAGTCGTATTCCAAAAAGATTTACTGAATTGAGAGTTGAAATCAGGGTGTCAGCTTTTTAGAAGGCCGCACTTGTAGTACTCTGGTATTAGTATTATAGATATCCAAACGCTGGTCATTAACCTACTAGCTGGAAAGATGTTGCACTTGAACGTTAACTTCGATGACACCGAGTGAATCATCATTTTCAAACAGGTGAATGGCAGATGCTACTTTTCTTTGCTGAATAGAAATCACACCAACAGCATGCAAACGCCAGTGATGGATTGAATAGTGTTCATCCGCGTGAAATTTGTGGGGAATATTCTAACTCCGGAATCGCCCAGTATAGTTATGTTAGACAGCGTGAACTACGCAATGAACGTGCGCTTGTGATTTATATCGATAGTCGACATGTATGCATGAAAACACTTGAGCCTGGATCCGAGCAAGACAGCGCGCGGGCTGTGGCACTGTCAGGCTATCCAGGCCTAAACAGGTATAAAAATGAGAGAATGGCAGTGAGACTCCAGTGCATTTTTGCATGCAGCCCAGTACCTTTGGAAAATCAATTTAGCGTGGTCTTACCTACCTAGTATGTATATATGTATGAAATCACAAGCCTGATCCAGGTAAACTGCTACTCGTATGCTAAAATACCGTCAGGTTGCCCAGGCCTAGACAGATATTGAAAGTATAATAGCAATGACATTGTGACTACACAATGTATTCGTATGCAGCTCACTACGGGTGCCTAATCAGTGTAGCACGGTGTTAACTGCACAGCACAAACTGCTGCACGATAGCACATTCTTTCAATTACGATTACACATTCTTGCCAAATGCACATCCATGCACACATACTAAGTACTCAAGCAACAGGATTTAGTAGTATCACTATTGTTCATGAGCTCTCAACGTCGATTTCAGGCAGTTCACTTTCATCTTACAAACAAATAGTTTATGCACAGCAAGCTTCCACGAACAGATCAACACAATTAAACCATCTACGTAATTGTAATCATAGGTATATGGTTCGTAGCGATGCTATGGTTTGACATCCTACCTGTCCAAATGCAACAAAAATCAATTGATGGTGCAGGCTAAACGTAATTGTTTCGGGCTACACGGCCCAAGAACCTCAAACATATATTTCTTTGCTTTTTCAACCCAACGCTCAATCTACCCTGCGGTTTGTTCAAGCTCTTAGCATCGTATACCGTAATAAGCTATTGAACGAAACATGAGTTTTAAAGCATAATTGTAGCGTTATTTTAGATGTAGTGAGACACGTGTAATTTACCAACTCCAAGTACATATCAGGCTTCGGTAGGTTAAGCCTCATTAGGTTCTGGAAATATGAAAAATTCAGCAATTTGTTCAACATTGCTTTTTAACAACGGCATGGTTGCGAAAACAAAGACAATCGTCAAAATCAGTTAACCTTAATAACCTACCCAGAACTGAAATACTGCAAAATTGTACATCCGTGGTCGACATCGATTGACGAAGGTGTAACAACATTGTTTTACTGTTCTCAAAATAATTGACCTTGATCACTCCCGTTGATTCGTGTTCCGTGATTTCTTCCGCTGTACCTTCGTGCACGTTTTGGCTACCGCGATAAACCTTTATTCTCCTGTTCTTTTTCTCATACATTTTTGTGGATATTATTGATGTGGTCAGTCTACTACACGCATCCTTTCCGGTACGTCATTTTCCCGCTTTACATCGGGGTTTTTCAGGTAATATTTTTACCTCGTTTAATCGTGCATTTTCGCACCACTTGCTCCTATTACTCATAAGTGATTCTAAACACGTTATTTTGGCATCGGCGGTCATCACACTACCCAGTTTTATTCCAGAGGACCCTGAGTATTGGTTTCATTCTTTAGAAACTGAATTTAGTTCTTAAAATATAATTGATGACTCCGCCATGTTTCACATTTTACGCAGAAACTCCCCGCGCAATTGTTGTTACAGGTACGCGACGCAGTCCTGGTTGCACCCACAGGTGACCGCAACCGTATCGTCAAACAGGCCGTGATTTCCCGCACGGTCCCGTCTGAACAATCTAGGCTACAGCAGCTGTTCGTGAATTTAGAAATTCCAAACAAAAAGCCATCTACCATACTAATGGAGATGCGCCGCCTGCTAGGAACATCGCACATGGACGAGTCGTTACTAAAGGAACTACGGCTCCAGCGTTTACCTGAGTGCGTGCAACCCGAGCAACCGAAAGCCAGTAGTGATGTTTGCACATGGTCTAAAGCGTGCGGTGATTGTCAACCGACACCACCATAAGCCCATTAGGATCTTTTGTTGAACCGGGTGAGCGTTTCTTTCACACCTAGTTGGCCCGTTACCACCTTCACGCGATTGTACATACATCATCACGAGCACCGACCGTTTCACCAGGTGGCCCGAGGCCGTTCCGCCCTAAAACTGCTCTTCCAAGATAGTTGCACACGCCTTCTTCGAACATTGTGTAGCACAGTTCGGTTGCCCGAGTATCGTTACATCGGACCGAGGTTACCATTTCGATGGCGCCTTCAGTAAATTGCTGGCTACCCTTGGTTACCAACATCACCGAACTACTGCCTACCACCCTGCTGCGAATGGTATGGTAGAAAGGTTGCACGGGCAACTCAAAGCTGCGTTAATGGCACATGGAGGTACTAACTGGACCGAAGTCCTACTTATTGTCCTAGATTTAAGGTCATCCTTAAAAAACCCTTGCAAGCCACTGCCGCTGATTTAACATTCGGTCGTACCATCGCATTACCTGGTGAATATGTCTCCCTGGCTAGGCAATCACCATTTGCCTATGGAGATTACGTGGCCAGCTTGCACATTATATGAGTCGTTTTCACCCACCACTGCGACTCCAGGCCAAACAGTCCCACGTGCCGAAGGAGTTGGCACATTTCCAATATGTCTTTCTCCGAAACGACATGGTGAAGCAACCTCTTCACCCTCCTTATTCTGGACCATTTAGGATAATTCAGCGGTCCCAAAAAACAATTGTGATTGACCGCGACGGCCGACACGACACGGTCTCGATTAACAGAGTCAAACCGGCGTTCCTGGACAATACAGTTGACTCAGCTAATCCGCCAGACCCAGCACCACCGGTAATAACTCCTACTATACCCTCTACTATCTCAGCGCCGGCTACCACAACAACTAGGCGAGCGAAACGGCAACCCGTAAAATTAGCCGACTATGTAGTACATATTTAACTTGTCATATATCACTTGTGATATGCCCGTGAATGTTTTACGTACCTCATCACTATAACTCGGTCGTGGCCTTAAACCCATGCAACACTCATTTCCCGTTTTCCCGTTCTTTTTTCTTCCTCATATCTGTCTAGGCCTGGGCAACCTGACAGTGTCTTAGCCCACGTGCAGTATCTGACTATGCGACACTTTGCCTGGATCAGGCTTGTGCTTTCATATCATATCAACCATGAGCACACACCATCTAGCACGAAACCTATCAGGCAAGTTCCTTACTACACGGCACTCAGCTTTCTCCAGGCGAGGCCGTTTGCCATCAACCCTGGGGGTGCAGTAACTTCTCAGCAGGGACTATGTTTTCGAAGCATCTGGTTCTTCGTTGTCAAGCCTACGGATGTGCCTACATCGGCTTCTACTGGGTTCGTACTAAGACCATGCCAGACGGGCGATTCCCGCTAGCAGTCCGTTCACCTCATGTGAGACGTGACTCGGCTTAGTCCTGATCGGTTTTTCGTGTACCCTACCGTGGTCACCACCGACAATCGACCCACGCAGATCAATTGACTTTGCTGACTTCGAAGTGACTGGTTGCTGAGATACTATGTACCAGCCGGGAACGACCTGACACCGCTTGGCCAGTTCAAATGTCAATTGCTGATCAGAAGTCTCCTCTGACCCGAATTCTTGAATAGGGGCTGTGTAACAACATTGTTTTACTGTACCTAAAATAATTGACCTTGATCATTTCCCGTTGATTCGTGTTCCGTGATTGCTTCCGCTGTACCTTCGTGCACGTTTTGGCTACCGCGATAAACCTTTATTCTCCTGTGATTTTTCTCCTGCATTCTTGGAAAGATTATTGTAGTGGTCAGTCTACTACAAAGGTCACATGTGAACGTGATGGTTCCTGGTCGCCCTTGTTGGACCAGCACCGGAATGGTCGACATTAATTAAATCTCTGAAGGTGTAATCACTTCGATATACGCTCCCGCATTTGCTGTCATAACAAGTAGCACTATGGATTTCTTTAATGTCTCACTTTCAACTTAACCAACTAACCAATACGCTAAAACGTTGTTTTATTCAACCATAGCACGACCGTTTTTGTGTTGTTTGCCTTCATCAGGTAGTGGCAGTATGATCACGATCCGCATGCCTTGGAACGTTGAAAAAACGGTAAACAAGATTTTCGCTTGTATGCCACTGTTGGATAAGGTTAATACAACCAACCTGTTCAATCACATGTACCCAAACACAAGTAGATGGGGTTAAACCCATGATAATGAGAAAACATCATTTGCACGCATTTCCATCTTGCACACCCCAGGACCGGTTGTTTTTATTCAGTTTCTTGTTTTTTCGATCTGTAAAGTTATTCAATCATGTCTTCGTTTTCTTTCTTTTAGCCATATTTATCTTGCAGTTAACGAAACCTGTTAACTTACTGCTCATGCCTCAATGTTTCACGTGGGAAGATCTTGTTAAATCGCTTGCATGCAATTGCTCGGCAGATTTCATGCTGGAACAGCTCCGTTTATTCGCTGGAGGCTCCCCACATCCAGTCGGAAGCGTGGTCAATAACGTTTTAGCAGGTTTGTCTCAGATATACACATATATCGCAATAAATGCGCTGAAATAATATTCGGATAGCACACCCAAATTCGTTACGTTCCTATTACGTTCTGTTTCGTATGTGTACTTGTTGCAAATGATCGCCCGCTGCGAAATGTTTGCGTGACCTTTAAGTAACTCAAGGGTAGTAACTTTTGTCTACAAATATGTGTTTCTTTTTAAAAATCATATTTGCATGGCCGATCAGGTTTTCTTAACTGGAAAGCTAAATCGGATTCTCTCACTGATGTTGACCATTTATTTTTGGCCAGAAACGATTGCAACGAATTGGAAATCTTGGGGAATTCCTAAAGTCCTTGTCGAGGAACTGTTCGTCACAATGCCGGTAGCTCCTTCATTCCCATTCAACGAAGTCTGGCTGCAATCACGTGATGCAAAAACGGTTATCCATCGTTGCACAACTCACGGTTCGTCGTTTCATGTGAGCGTCATTGATACGTTTCAATCGACCACATATATTCAACATCTTTTTCAAATTGAATAGCGAAGGATTTTCTCCTGTTGTATATTCATAACTTTCTAGTTTGGTAGTTATCATTTCGCTGTGTCTCAGATTTAAGCAGGCAGAAGACGTCGGTTATCTTTTAAGTCCAACTCGCTTCTATTAATTCTATTGAGCCTAGGTGGTCATACTCCCGAACCCGTCGCATTCAGTTACGAATGTGTTTAACAGGCAAGTTTCATAGTTTAATGGTTATTGCACATCTTGGTTCTGTGCTAATGTTATGCGTGAGTTTGCATTCTCAAGCTTTGCCCTTCATTTCTCTCTTTCAAGACTCATGGATCAAGATTCCATTCACATTACGTGAACAGCGCTGAAACAGTCTTGGGGTGTATTTACACAGGTGCTTAGTAGGCAAAGGCCCACCCACAAAAGACAAGATCGAAAGCTGGATACTTTTTATTTAAGGACCTCGTTCGCCTCTTTACCATTTCGTGGATGGACACTAAAAAGTAACAAAATGATCTTTAAGCTTAAGCATGGTCACGCTACTGCGACATCGCCACCTGCGCTGGCTGGGTCATGTCTAAAGAAAACGCTCATTTTCCCAAATATCTCAATGGTGAATTATAATCAAGAATTCTACATTTGGGTATGCCGCGCATGCGGTGTAAAGATGTTTGTATGTTACTCATGAAAGCTTTCGATGTTAACTATATAGGTAGAGCAGAACTTCCTCGCGACCTATCGTTTTGGAGGTACTGTGTAATGCGTCGTTTGCAACCGAAGGGAAGAGAGAGTGTTGCTGTCGGCTGCTAAACGGAGATCACACCAACATTAAACAAACGGTACTCATCGATTCATTATTAAATATCGCTCCGAACATTGCGAGATTGTTTCTCTCGAATCAGACTTTAAAGTGTTCTGAACCGCTCTAGACATTTGTTTTTTGTCAAACTTACTTCGGGAAAGTAGCCTATCAATTTGTAACAGTTACCGGTGTAAGCCTGTATTTTTAATTCAATTTTCAGTCTTTAAATAATAGATATTTTTGTTTTCTTTAGGTTCTCGAACGGTGTTTACTTTCTGTGATACATTTGTCTTTTATTTTTTTACAATCATTGCAGTTGAGGTTCCGACTGATCAAGACAAAATTCCCGGTGCAAAATCATCCAGCTTGTACACCAACGTACCAATGTATCAAGCTTACTCCATGAGCGGTGCAACAGTTGGACGATTTGTTTTCGCCAATTATGGACGTCCCAAAGATTTGACCCTCTTTGATCAAATTCAGTGTCGTCAGCCTGGCGAGCCTAGTTTGTTCTGCTCTTCAGAGATTGTTGTTATGTGCCGTTTGGGATTCACTGGAAGGCGATCGGTCATTCACTCTCTGCTAAACCATTGCAATTGTGGTACAGACGAACTACCTTTACCCAATCATCATCCCGGAGCATTGCTGTTTTATCCCGATCCCAGTGACCACTCAGAAGCTGGCTCAACGTGCTACCCGTTCGGACCCGGCTTACCGGGGGATGCTGCCGTATTCGGTAATGTATGTATGTCGCACATCGGTGGTGGAAATCCGAATTTACCCGACCTCCCGTCTTCAGGTGTGTATTAATGTATTCAGGCGTTTTACGAATGCAACCCGGCATTGCATCATTTAATCGGAGTTTTATGCTTTGAATTATTAAGGCCCACTGGAATTAGTGATCGTGAATTATGTGTTAACGTTTTTGCAATTGTTTAACTCGTCTGTAAATAGGGTAAACTTAACCAAATTTGAGCCTTGATCAAAAGTATACCTTATCTTCCATTTTCCACATACGGAGTAGGTGCTCACGAAGTCAGGAAAAACGGCAATCCACTCAACCCATCTCCTAGTTGTAGTTTAATTTTCATTGCACGACCGACCGTGTAATTCAGTTAGCATACGAACATGATCAAGGTCATTAAAGGGGTGACTGTGAACCCTCCCCTTTCCTTCGTAATTTTGAGCGCGGTCCATGTTATCCGTATAACTACATTGTTCGAGATTCGCAAAATCTAGACACTGTAAACGGCCAGAAACCGGTTGTGGAGGAGGATGTGAGCATGGGCAACAAAAGTCTTTGAAAATGGAACTAGTTATACGGAGTCATCTTTATCTCTAACAGCCGACGGGTAGATTTGGCTTGTTTATGCTGATCGCGCTACCTGGCCTGGGATGTGAGCAACGAAGATGAATCGAGTAGCAAGCGTTTCCTGGCAAACAGTTTTCGTCGTTTATAGCTTTATCTGAAATTTTAGAGTTTTCTATGTCTTGTAGTTCATAGTTGTTCGCCTAGCCAGTATAGTTGATTACTAGTTAATTTCTACACATTTCATGTGATGACTGATTTTCGTTCACGGACGTGCAATCATACAGTTCTTCTGTGCTGTGCGGCTAACACCGTGCTAATGTGATTGGCCACGGGTAGTGAGCTTCATGCTGAAACACGATGGAGTCTGACTACTATATTTATTATCTATTTCTTATATCTATCTAGGCCTGGGCAACCTGGCAGTAATATCTCCCACATGAAGTCTCTGACTGTGCGGCACTTTGCCTGGATCAAGCTTGTGCTTTTCACACCAAGCAAAGTGCCGCACAGTCATCGACTACACGTGTACCAAGATACTGTCAGGTTGGCCAGACCTAGAAAGTATGCAAGTACAATCCCAAAAACCAGGTAAAATGTCTTGCAGTCAGATTGGGACTTTTGCTATGATACCTACAGGTTTTCCAGCCTAGACTGATATAATAAAAGTACATTGAAAGTGCAACTCCGGCGAGTTCTCGCTTGCATCTTAACAGCATCGACAAATCCAATTTTGCACGGTGGTACTTTATTTTTTCAGTGTTCCATACTCCATAAGATGTGATAGGATATATATATATATATAGATATTTAGAATTAGATATGATATATATATATAGATAGCTATATATAGCTCAATATGTTGCAACATCCCCGCATACCCCACTACCGGTTTCTGGAGGTTTGCCGTGGAGGACAGTTAAGATTAGGAATTCAGTGAGCTTTGAAACAGTGAGAAGTGGTAAACAAAGTAAAAACTTGAAGCCATGTTAAATAGGGTTCGTACAAGAGTAGTGAGCAAAACACAATTACTTTGGTATCCATAAGCTCATTGATATATATAGAATATATAATATAGCCTTGAAGTCAAGTTTAATAACAACGAACCACGGTGTCAAGCACCCGAATCACTAGTGATTCCTGGTCAAGCATCAATGAGCTTCTGGATGACCAAAAGTAATGTGTTGCCCACATCGTTGACGAACCCTAGTCACAGTGGCATTCACCGTTTTACTTTTGTTACCACTTACTTCCACTGTTTCAAAGCTCACTGAATTCTACTCTTACTGTCTCCACGGCAAACATTCCAGGAAAACCGGTAGTGGTGTGTAAATGCGGGGGATGTGAGCAACATATTACTTTGGTCATCCATAAGCGCCTTGTGCGCTTAACCAATAATCACTATTTGATTCCGTATTTGGATATCGTGGTTCGTAGTACGAATAAACAGTGGGTTCAAAGTCTTACATTGTTTATTGTATGCAGTTTTCATTTATTACGGCGAACAGAGCACGGGAATTTAGAAATAGACAATGATATCGGCACAAACCTGCTATGGTTTACAAACATTCATCAGAATCGCATTAATTTTTCTTCCCCTTCGTTATGTTTTTTTTTCATTTTGTGTTTAGCGTGCTGATGGCAATTTTGATTCACAGAATGCCTGCTAGTTCTTGATAACATTTCGCTGTGCTTTTTAAAAACGTCTATTTACAGTAGGCTGATCATGTTGCTGATTTGACACCACGACTGGTTTTATAATCATGTTTTTTTAAATTTCACTGATTCATTTCAAGAATAAGTTTCAATTCGGAAAACTATGATTTATTTATGAAAAGTTGCTTTGTTTTATGTACATAGTCCAGATTTTCGCTCATTTTAGTCTAACTTTGTTTCAAGCTTAAAAATTAATGCACATGATTAGGATGATAATGCGATAATCGCCTGACAGTTGATGTGACGTTTTGTTATCCCTACTTGTACGTTGTTCTATTGCTTCAGCACATGTTTATGAAGAAAACTCGATGCATCCTGGCCAATCGTTGACCAAATTTCTAGTTCAACCAATTAGCTATAACGATGCAACGGTAATCTTTTCACACATGTCTGGTCCAGCAATCCCTTCCGAGTGGGCGGGGTGTCTAGCTCAGGCGATAGGCCCCTCATCCGACTGGTAAGTCATCCTTGTTGTGCAACGTCCTTCAGCTTCATCCTGATGATGATCTTGGCCTTCCTTTGTTTAGTTGCCTCTCAGTCGTCGTGCGCAACCAAGTTTCCTCGGAACCTGTCAGATGCATCAACGTTTTAGGTATCATCCCAGGTGATCCGACAACCGATGAATCCGATCAGTACGTGATCTTTGGAAATCATCGCGATGCTTGGGTTCAAGGTGCTTGCGATCCAGGGTCTGGTAACGTGATATTGCAGCAAGTTGCCAAGGTTCTAGGCAACGCATACACTGAAGGTATGTGCTTGTTGGGACTCAAAAGCCATGCTGAGGTTTCTCTCATTGCCTATGTTGGTAGTCGCCCTCGGTAATTCTTGAATTCGTCCTTTTCATGGTGTCACATTGTTCCTCTTCATTGGTTATCCGTGGGAACGCGTCTTTGTATGATTTAAAACTTATTCAAAATCGTTGATGGGTTCATCTACTTTGGATTTCTGGCCTTTTCCTTTAGTTCCTGATTCAAGCGTCTTTAATTTTTAATCGCGTGTTTGGTTAATGACTTTCAAACGTGTAAACACAAGGGGGTTTAAGTAATGTTCTTTTTCGAAACACCGCTGCGGCGCAATTCGAATCGTATACTACGCGCGCCTTTATTGTTTACTTTGGACCGTATCGTAAACAGCATCAAGCTTTGCATCTTTGCGGCATCTAGCTCGCAGCATCCGGTCACCGGAAGCCACTGAGTCTAATCTTCTTCGTTTCCACCTCTACATGAACAACGTGGTTTCGCGTTTTCATTGTTTTAAACGATTAACTCCATAGTACTGTATTTTTGTATTTTCTGATGGTGAGCTGCATTTGATCAATCATCAAGCATTCTCGCCAAGCAACTTACATTTTGTGTGGTCACCGTGATGACATTCATTCACAGGGTGGTTCAGACCTCGTCGATCAATCGTGTTTGCCAGTTGGGATGGCGAGGAAATATCACTGCTTGGCTCCACTCACGCCACCTCGCAACTTTCGCATGAATTGAAGCAAAGAGCAGTCGCTTACATAAACTCTGATTGCCCCATCAAAGGGAACCTAAACTTCAACGCACGCACGGATTGCCTGTTGGCTGATGTTCTCGTCTCTGCCTGCCGCCTGGTTCAATGCGATCCACCTGCTAACACAAATTGCTGGTTAGATGAATGGCTAGCCATTGACGGGAAACAACCCGGCAGTGAACCTCGGTAAGTCGACAGCCCGTGAGTCCCTCTTGTTAGCTTCTTATCAGATGACCCTTGATTTATGTTCGTTTTTCGGGCCATGATGACAATTAACATTCTGTCCAGAGCACTAGACTTTCGCATTTTTGATTAGACTATTGTTGTTATGTTATTGTTGATTATGCATCTGTCTATGATGGGTATCTGGCCTACGCATTTATCACGATTGTCGTCGATCAGATGTCACAAGAGGTAGGAAGGCAACCACATGCTGCGGTTGACTTTTTTCTATGTGCACCTTTGTCATCATATAGCGAAAGACCTAGTAAATCATTAAGCTTCTAAATCGTGAGAACAAATTTGTCTCATAATCCTGAATCATCTGATTTCTCAACTTCGAACTTGAATTTCTTCATGACGGAGGATGTTGAGACCTGACCTTAACTACAGTTTTTCCAAATATTACCCATCAACGCCACCAGCAGGGTCGTTGCGCACAAGTCTTGAGCCAGACATAGTGCCATGCCACAGGAATCAGAAATGGCATATAATAATTTGCGTAAAACTGAAGTAGGCCCGCATATATAATAAACGTTTTTCTGCTCTTTCCTTGTATTTGGTTTTGGATTTCAGTTTTAGTGCACTGTATCAGAAATATTTAGGTAACAGATCGGCACCACATAGCACCTAAGTTTTCAAACAACCTATTAGTCAGCCTCACCATGCGGTGAACTTTTTCCTTCCAATGGGCCACTTCATTGACTGGTCCCTGGTCGTTTCTTCCATCCTTCATCACGCTTGATGGTAGAAATATTAGTTTACGTGTCTGGTGCTATCCGAAACAAACAGAAAACTGCAGATTTCGTCTACTTTTTCTCAACCGAATAGCGTCACATTTATCTGCATTTTATCAGAATCTCCGCACCTGGAACTGGTTCAGATCATATACCGTTCGCCTACAAGATTGGCATCCCATGTTCCTACCCGGAGTTTCTACCGGTACGACCAGTTGAACCTTTTTTTCATTTTTGTGTTGGCTTTATTTCAGACTTTTGCAATTATTCCCACACTCTAACAATAATTGCGCCATATCTGCGGACTATCTTAAATCAGTCGACACTGATGCAGTTTTCCGGTTGCACCTATGTGCATTCTATAAAATGTAATCAAGCCAGCGGTGAAATCTCTTTCGTACAAAATTGCACGTGTAGCAATGATGAAGAGAAAACAGGATTCATCAAGAAGTAAATCGTTGGCATGCAGTCTATGGTTGTTTATTGTTGGCCTCCTTCGGTCGATGTCGACCATGGATGTACATCACAATCGCATTATTTTTTTTCATGTTCCACAGCTTTTCGAATGACTAAACAGTCTGATTCAGGATGAACAATCTCTCCCGCAGCGGTCACAGCGATAAGCAGTACTCAGTCGTTCGGTGGTGTTATCTGCGTTCAGCAGCCAAGAGCTGTATCTCCTCCACCCCAGATACAGACTTAGTGGGAGGCCTTTTAAGTTTGTTTGGAGCAATGGCTCTCTTGATCCCATCATACATACCGTGTAAATTTCCACTGGTTGTTGTTGGCCTCCTTCGGTCGATGTCGACCATGGATGTACATCACATCGAATGAATTTCATGTTTTACAGCTTTTTGAATGACTAAACAGTCCCATTCGGGAGGATCAATCTCTCCCGCAGCGCTTGCAACGATAGTCAGAACTCTGTTGTATTGCATCAGTTGCACGCCGGCGGCGTGATCTGCGTTCAGCAGCCAAGAGCTGTATTTGCTCCTCCCCGGCTTGCAGACGACGCTTTACACAATGCCTCCAAAGTGTGCGGTCAAGAGCAAGTTCTTCCCAGCTTGCGGGGTCAATGTCAAGAGCTTTCATATCTCTTTTGCAAACATCTTTGTACCGCAAGTGCGGTCTGCCCTGGCGTACAAATTTCCACTATCCGCAGCTTTTTGGATACTAAGGCTAATTTCTCTCCAATAGTCATTTGCACATCGTCTTGTAGTCTGTTGGACCTTATTTCTAGCTGCCCTTAAAAGTCGTAAGTTTTCATCTGTTGGCATATATTTGAACCTCAAGCGTGCTGACCGTTTCTCATCCAACACATCAGTCATCTCAAGCTTTTTCTTCAAACCAGTCGCTCGGCACATGCAGCTTTTTATCGATTCCCAGTTTTCTGAAGCCGATTCGAGTGGGGTTGTCTTGCTGAACTCGGCTGTGAAGGCTTTTGCAAATCGTGCAGCTAGATTAGGTTACTTCACTTAGCAGACAATTTGACTCGGTGAAATCTCGTCTGAGGAAACTTCAGTTTTGCAAAAACCAGCGAATATTCAGTGCCGCAGTCTTCGCTTTGATATGATCTGACTAGGAGTACGCTTCCTACATTAGTGCGCCTAACAAGAATAAGGTCAAGCTAATGCCAATGCTTAGAGCGAGGATGTTTCCAAGAGACCTTATGCTGTGGTTTTGTTTAAAAGAATGTGTTACTGATACAAAGACTGAACTTTGTGCACATTTCTTAAAGGCGTCCATTTTCATAGGTTTTACCTACTCCGAACCTCCTGAGACAGTTTTGCCAAAACTCGTTATCTGCACCAACTCTGGCATTGAAATCACTCAATACCACTACTCAGTTTTTATTGGCACGTTTTTGAAGACTGTTGTGAGGTTATGATAAAAAGCGTCCCTTTCAGGAGGCGTCGCAAAGATTGTCGGTGCATAAACATTGGAAAACGTAATGGTACCAGTAATGCACTTCAGATTTAGAGTCCAAATCCGTTCGCTCCCGCTTGGTTCTGCTGATTTTAGTTTGCTGTTTCGCACGGCAAATCTAACTCCATTGAGTCGAGGCTCATCAGAACCCCTTCCTTTCTCTTTCTGCTACCATACCAGTGTTTGGTAATCACGTCTCTTGCAGGCCAGTCACGTCGACCTTCAGCCTTTTTAGCTCATTGTTAATCACAGCTGATTTTCTTACGACTGTGATATTCGGACGTCGTTATGAAATCCTGGGATCATAGACCGGACGTTCCAGCTTCCCAGTTTCAGAGCTGACCTTTGTTGTTTAGTAATTCGCTTCACTGGTGTGGAAAAATACAGTCTGCTTGTCATTTGATTCCTAATCCACTAATGATAGCAGACCGTGGCGAAACGGCACCTTATTGCCTGGGGCTGCCCAGCTTGAGGCGGGCGGTAGCCGTCCAATGGGACCTGAAAAGTTCCCCTACCGTCGAAACCACCCCTAGGCGCTAAGCTCTACGCCGGTCGAACCATAGATTTTATTCGGTATCTGCTGCTTCTCCATAGAAGCGGAATGGAGTGTCGTCTCCATTGTTGTGTTGTACACCAGGGCGGTTCAATATGGAGACCTACCTGTTGCCCATACAGCAAGTGCTCCCTCTCCACGATACTACTGGAACCAAAGGAACAGCTAGGCTGATACGTTTGGATAACGGTACCTTTGTAAGTGTTGGCAAGACGAAGTTGAATACAACTTCGTACTTCCTAACGGGACTCCCGCTCCTGATTTTTCCTCGATGTTGACTCCGGAACCCTTTTCCATGATTGGATGTGCTGCCGCAATGCAGTGAAGGTTTTAAATAAGGGTTTTCCTTCCCCTAGGAGGACCGCCTTCATAGACTAACGTGCTCCACCTACCCGAAGCAAGCTGGTTTTGAGGCGCTATGTCAGCCGCCTTTGCCCTTTCTCCTGTCAGTAGAATAAGTTTCATCGGGTCACACAGGACCATGCATACAGGCCGGGAGCCTGACTTGGTTGTAAAAGGCTATATGAGACGCGCGGCATTAGAGCATTTTCGGAATTGGGAGTTTAAACGCAATCAAGCATAACCCCAGGATATCATGGCGTACGGATTTTGAATCTTTGATCCATACCTATTCCGCACAAAATAATTTTTTACCGGTCTATGTGCTATAGAACCATGACCAAAAACTGTTCAGGCTCGGTTTCTTCAGAAAATCACATTAACATTGAACTCACTATGGTTACCTTGAGATTGTAATTAATGGAAAAGTGAACGAGGTAAACTACCCGACACAACAAACGAAAAACTGTTGGCGAGCTACGGTTTCAATGTCACATGCCAAAGACACATAATAAGGAATTAGTAGAGTAATGAATCGGTGATATCATTTTATTGGTAACGGTTCGCTTCTGACTCAGAAGCTTCGTCAGTCCAAGGGTGTCAATACGAACACAGATCAAGCTTACGTTTCATTCACCTGACCAATCCTAAGCTGGTTAAGAACTGCGCTGGCCATGGTAAGTGCTGCGCTCGTTAAGATAGACCGGCGCAATCAATATCAACTGACCCACCACCACCTCTACGTGCCGTATAATCCCTCAATTGTTTCGGTCTTGGCAGGTGTGAATGGCATCTGCTGATCGATTAGCTCGATTGCGTAATCGGTGCGCACACTAGGGGTCACACACGTTAATGTTTATCCGCTGCAGAACCGGACACCAGATTGTGAAGATATCAGCCCCGTCCACCTTATTGACTGCATAAGAATGCAGCCTTTGTTATCTCAACCGTCTCAACGTTAATAAGATCAGCGCTGTGTCGAGCACGTGTTCACCTAGTGCTGAATCTCCGATAAGTGATTAATATTCACTGAAATTGCGTGGCTGCTTACCGATTCGATTTTTGTGTTCATTTATGCTAGTACTGAGTTCTCTTGATGTTTGCCAGATATATACTCCCGAGCAACCCTTGTAGTTGATTTTATATACACTGTTCGTCGCACAGCCTGAAGGTGTCTTATCCTTGAGATGCGCTAATAAGGTTCGGAGCGTTCTACCCTCTTTTATACGTTACTCGTATACCTGCTTTCTGACGCTTCCTTAACGTAAGGTTTAGAAATTGTTGCACGCCAAACTTTCCGTTTTCGGTGCTGGGTATTTTACCCGTTTCAGTTGGCGCTTAATTAGACCCTCGAGGTTACAATGATCAGCAAGGCGACGACTAACTTTTTGATGGGTTCGCTTTTTATCGGTGGCATCGCTGCACTATTGTTCAGCTGAATTAAATACTTTTTGGGAGTGCGCAGACGTGTACCGTAAGACCGCATACGTGTCGATCTGCTTCCGATAGACCGTTGTGCTTTTTACCATTCTGCTTTCACGTGAGACAGTCCAAGAATGGAAGTGTCCCTTCTATCGACTCAATTTTCTCTGTAACTTGGATAACCTCCTCTCACCGATTCATTATAAACATTTTTTCATGAATATGATTCCCCGATCAGTCACGAACATTTTCCACTACATTACTGAATTAGTAGAGTATTGAATAATGTTGGTACATGAATGAATTTTTTGTGAAACGGGATGTTCTGCACTTTATTATTTTATTTCAAGGATACGACAAACTTTGTCTGAGCAATTAATTAGAAAACTCGGTACTTAGATAAGCAAACACCAAAAGCAAATCTGAATAGCAACCCACAATGCCAGTGTACGCAGATCACTGATCCGGGATTTCACCCTAGCTGAAAACATTCTGGAGACAAGGCATAGCACAGGTTGGGAAACCTTATGGGAAAATAATTCATGGTGAGGTGGTTAAAATAACAGCTTGTGCGAATGCGGTAAACGAGGTGGATGTAACGGATATCCAGGCAACCTGGCGTCCGGTTCTGCTGCGGATAAAGATTAACGTGCCTGAACCCTGGTGAGAAAATTGAATGAGTAATATGGCTAGGGTTTTGATCGCAATTGTTTCATTGAAGACAAACGGCTTACATGCGTGTTGTTGTTTACAGCCAAAAAATGATGTCATTTCTTGATGCGAATCCAACGATTTTTACTTGCCAAATACTGAATCTAGCTAATGGGTTCATAGTTAGCGACTGAAAACAATTTGATTGATTAGGCAGACTACACGTAGTACATCAATTGATCTTCATCACGGTTATCTATCTTTATTTTGGTTAGGCAGTTACAATTTCTACCTGAACACTGTGCCCCTGGTCTGAAGAGGCTTCTGTTCTAGCAGTTATACTTTCCCAAAAACTGATTTAACCGATTCGTTCCATTCCCGATGGGTTGTGAATATATACAAATATTTTGCTGTCACAGCATTCTCTAAATTCAGTAAGCCCTATTGCGTCGACTTCTTAAACTTAAGTGATGCTTCATTACTTCTGTTTTCGTTTGTGCTACTCTCTGTATATCAGTAGTGCAAATAAAAGTATTTGTCATTCTGTTCGTCGTTCTGACGAGTTCTGTGTCGGTAGAGCAACCCACGATTCTTTCCATACCAAGCAACCAAAGCCATTGCATCATGTTTCATTTTTAGAAAATGATACAAGTATTATCGTTTCACTGAGTAGCTGACGGGCTACCGTGTTTATTTCTTCCACCTGTACCTGGATTCATTGATGAATTCGGTGAAATCACCATTGTAAAGTGTTTCTCACGTCCGGCACCTAAACTTCACAACGATCAGCTTCTGTCTGCTCTCCGTCCTTAATTGAAGATAGCGATATCAGGCTCAGCGAGACTTTAAACAGTATATATGTGGTAAATAAAGTTCTACTTTAAAGCCACTAAGAAATAGAGTTCCTAAAAACAATTGTTTGAACGAACGGTGCCACTCCTGTCGCACGCAAAATCTGATGCGGATATGGCGCTGTTCCCCGCTTTATAACTTTTAGTAATTTTCAGATAATTCACATCGGGAACGAATATGTGCTAGTTGCAGTGTTCAGCTCATATTTATTGTGCCTAAAAGTTTTTCAATTCGTATTTAGGTTTATCCCCCATCTTCTTTCTAAACTGAACGTTGAACATAGGTGTGATACTACCCGGCTGCCTACACTGATGTAAGGAAGATTTTGGTCACACTCAAAGCTTTTAACGCCTTTACCCACAAGGCCGTGGATCTGTGGTTATTCACTGACCTAGCGGTTGGTATCATCTTTTCCAGAAAATTTCGGTTCGGAGTTCAATAACCTCGTTTGGTTGGTGATTCCAGATTTAGCTTGTTCAAAATGCAATGTCCTTGAATTGGGCAAAGGGCATTAGCTATTGATGTGACGAGTCACATCTGTCAAGTCTTGATGTCATCAATGGGTTTCGTAGGCTTTGCGTATGAAGAACGCTCATCGGGCGAAAACCCACCACCGCCGGACTTGAGTTCTGAAAACCGAACCTACCAAACTTTCACCGCGGGAGGTATTTCGCAATGCCAACCAAAATTGTTTCGCTATTGGTTTTTCTTGAAACTCAAAATCCCATTGTGCCGAAGTCTCACGTCTTGTTGCTGCCTTCATCTGATGCATGCCATTAGTACAAGACGTGATTGATGTACGTGCAGGGGATGCGAGCCAATTACCGGTCAGTATGCATCGCTCACTCAATACTTGGCTGTGCCAATAATGTATAACAGTTCTATCCAATTGTATATTTAATTGGTATGCGCGTTTATTTTGTTCGGCGGCTCCATGGCTACACTTTTGTATAGAAGTTTCCATATCACATCCATGCCGATGCTATCAATGTTTATTATAGTTATATTTGTGCATGTGCGTTTTGATCATGAACAATATGGACTATTATTGTATCCTGCAGAACAATGGTCTGCCATGTGTTCCTGTGTACCATACCGTGTACGACACAATTGATTACGTTGAGCGCTTCATCGACCCACCCACTTCCGAGACCGGCCCACTCCCTCGACACCGACTGTTGGCTCGCATTCTCATCTCGATGATCGTTCAACTTGCCTGTTCCGATTGTGTACCATACACGTTAGATAAATGGGCCAAGTCGGTCGCTCTGAAATGGCAGTCTTTCATCGGCCATGCATCAGCAAAAGTGAAAGATCTCCGTTGTATGGGGATCCATTTAGGTAATAAATATATTTCTCAAGGCGATTACTGCGTTACCTTCTGTATCGTGTATAGTGTGCGAGTGTGTTCTTATTTATTTAAATAGTTGAAACCCAAATTTACGCGTTGTATACTTAGTTCTTGGTTGTTTGGTATACGAAACGAAAATCTTTGTTGTGAAACGTGCAAATTTTGTGTTACGTATTTGTTGTTTTGTTTTTGTTTTTACACTGCTGATTTATTGTGCGTTGTTTCGCTCATCAGATTACAACCTTTGAAGTGCACAAGTGCTCTTTACCTTATCATGCTGTCAAAATTCCACTTTATGATTTTTGTTGCACACCTGCTACTTTTTTGATAAATTCGCTTCATCCAATGGTGACAGTCTGTTGACCCTTTCGGGGTGACTCACTAACTTATTGCCATTTGGAAACGCCCCAGAACTCGTTGTTATCATTAATTGATGAATTTTTTACTCATGTAGAATGGATTACGGAAGAGATCGGTAGATTCACAACTACCGTGAGTAATTTCGAACGAATGGTGTCATCGATACGTCGCGATGAACAAAGGTAGGTAACGAAAACTTCTTACGTGTACCTTGAATCTTCGCAGACAGGAGAACTCCTAGTTTTCGGCTCTACTCTACCTCTTGTAAAATATCGCCATTTCTTCAACACTACGCGTCTTAAACTAGTTCTGATTGAGCTTTTTTCACAACGAACTCAGACATTTATGCCACAAACTGCTGTTTTGTTGGAGATGTTGTTTTGAAGACTCCGTGATATTATATTTGTTTGGCATGAAACATGATATTTTATTGTTATCGTGCTTTAATTGATGCTGGCGTTAGAACACTGTTGAAACATGACGGGTTCCAAGCGATACAGTTCTTGCTGACTACGAACATGTGGAATTTCTGAAGCGCTTCAAATGGTGACAGAACTAAAATGGATGAATGTATACCGAAATATCATAAATCACCATCATCAGGCACAGGATTACACCGGTATCCAGTACGGGATGCTTACATGCCATACAACCAAAAACGAAATCCTATGGCGAGAGCAATTAGTATTTCAGTTTGTCGTTTTGCAACACTAGGCTGACCTCACATACAGTAGCTTACAGTATTTCTGCACTGCGCAGATAACATATTGCTAAATTGATTTGCTATCGGTACTGAGCTACACACGAAAACATGCTGCAGTCTCACCATCATTATTTGATGTGATTCGCAACTGATACTATTTCGATTATCTTGTTCACATTCTATTGTGGTACATGTAAACCAGCAAGAAACCGGATATCGAGTGCGAGCGCTGTGAACACCGTTGATGGGAATCGCCCTGATCCTCTAATTTAATATCATTGCGCGACTCCTATTTAGAAGTTTCTTTCATGTTTGTCAAACGATTGAACCATTTCACATCTTATCCTTCAGATTTCCCCCGATCATTAATCGCATCCTGGTTCAGGTGCCCAAAATATTCGTGCGACCTGGTGTGAATCGTTCGACTTCTTTTCCTCACGTGCTCTACCACCCGTCAGGTTTTCGACACGTGTTTTTCCCTCACGTCCGTTTTGCGTTAGATGAACTGGCGAAACGGTTGGGTCAGGGCAAATCGTACGACGAGCAACTGCAGCACATGAAGCGTGAGCTGTCCATTCTGACTAGCTGTTTTCAGCAGGCGACCTTGTGGTTGCAAAACGGAATTCTCGGGTTGGATGTGATCACTAATCAACGTGTCTGATTAATTTAACTAATTCACGCCTTGCGACTCAAATGTATTTTTACAAAAAATTGGGACTGACATAATTGAAAATAAAATTGTGTGCAATCCGTCAGGGCAGTTTTTGGTAACGTTTCACTCCTGACACAGAAGCTTTGTCAGAGCCAAGACATGAGAACATGACTATATGGTATGGTATGAAAGCAAAGCCCGGTCCAGGCAAAGTTCCGCACAGTCAGAGACTGCACGTGGGCTAAGATACTGTCACGTTGCCCATGTCTAGACAGAGATGTGAGGGGGGGATAAAAATAGAAATGGTAGTGAGACTCCAGCGTGTTTCAGCATGCAGCTCACCACCGTTGGCCAAACAATTTTGCACGATGTTAGCCGCACAGCATATAAATGCTGCACGATTGCACACCCATGCAGTAGCAGTTAACCCACCACCTGTGTTTCTACCTTACCGAAAACAGCCTATAGTACGCCACGTGGGCATAACCAGAATCAGTGATCGATTTGTCTAATACTCAAGGCTGTTTTGCGGTAAGGTAGAAACAGAGTATGAGTATTTGAAGATCCTGATAAAACGGAATACTGTAACTTACAGCTGTCGTTTGTTGGAATAATACAACACGAAGTAAATATCGATCGTCAACTGGTGTTAATCAATTCGACCACGTTGAATACTAAAAGTGAGACCTTAAGGTTCACTGAGCCCAATCGTACTGTCTCCACATAATTATAGCCAGAAACCAATTGTGACGTGTATGCGCAGAGAATGTGAACTCCTAAGACTTATCATTTCCATTGATTCGATTGGTTGAATTAGATCCACTGGGTGGTTCAGTCATTCAAATGTTGGCTGTGACTTCAAAGTCTGAGGTTTGTTTACTCTTACACTGTTTCAAAGCTCACTGAACCTAATCTCTGTCTCCATTTGATGACGGCAAATTGCTGTGTAAGTGCATGGCATGTGAGCACTCTTAAAACTGATCATTTCACGACCTTGTGAGGCTATTATATTTTTAATATGCACCGGGGTGCTGTTGCGCATGGTATGGATATGTGCATGAGCTATCATTCACAATTGAATTTTAGATTGGACTATCCAAGCATTTCAAATACGTAAATTACAATATCTCTCAAAAATCAATGAGGACAGTCACATACCGCATTGTTCGTTATATACTCATCCAGTTTAGAAGCGAAAACCGCAACAGATTCCGAGCGTGTGATTAAAATCGCCCATGATCAGCAATTGGGTTGTCTGGCAGCTTGTGATGTATTGCAAGGATTCGATTAGTTTATCATTAAAAGAGCCTTCAGATAATGGCGAGCGGTAAATGTTGTCGATCCCACATTCGTCTAAATTCACTAGATTTACTGAACACCACATCGAGGTCAAGATGATCGTTTAAGTTACACTGCGCTAAACGTTCATGAAAGTAGACTCCAACGCCGGATCTTAGGCGATTGCGACGAAGTAGTGACACTTGCGGAAACAAGAGCTCAGCGTCAGTAATGTAGGGCTGGAACCAAATCTCTGTAACTGCAAACATCGGGTGAAAGTCCAGCTAATTTGTCGGTTAAACACTGAGCATTCGTATATTTGTACTTCATCGTATTTCTCTTACACAATGTAGGATCGTTTAATGTAGCTATTGATCCGACTCGTGATGAGTCGGAATGCTCAAGTTTTTTGGAACTATCGCATGATATTCAGTTTGAACAGCGTCACTAGGCGTTGATTGGTCGGTACTATCCGTTTGCTTGCTTCCGGCTTTTTTCCTGGGCAAGCTCAACTTGACGTTTTGGGGGAGGTTTCTTCTATTAGCTTTCCATTCACGTTTGATAATATCGATCATGTTGGTTGTCAAGACTGTTAGCTTTAAATGGCTAGGACCTTGTCCTTTATAGTTGACTGACCACGGTATCCTCAAAACATTCAGAAGTAAAGCTTTTTAATACCGATTGTTTCGGCTAGATACTTCCATTGTTTGTGATCATGCTCAGACTTTTCTTGAGTAGGGACGTCAGTAGCATCTTCCGGAATGCCTCAAGATTTCTTCGACGAATTTCGCTCCCACCATGGTAGATCTGCATGGATGTATTGCAGCGATTTTCGTAAGAGGCGAGGACCATCTTTTTGAGGAGAAATAAGGTGTCGGTTCTGCCGAACTATTGATGAGTGAGTTACTGTTGCCAGTCTCATCTGACTACAGAGTTTATACCATTCGACTAAGTCGTTTTAGCTTAGCTTCGAAAAGCGTTTCGCGTGACTCGGTCACGTTGGTTTATAATTTGAGTCGCTCTTTTTGCTGAATCCCTCTGGTCTCCGTTAAGTTGATGAATCACTGATCCCAGCGAACACTTAGCCGTTTTAGTCACCATCTGCGCGGTTATCTGGGAAATGTTGGACTGTTCGAGTATGATGGATTTTCTATCGGCTCTTTGGCAATAACCTCTAAGTCGGGTAACGTAGGTGAATTTTTATGACGTTTTTTAACAGTTCATTCAGTTTTTGTATACTGAATTCCAGTCCATTTAGACGCTTCTCGATATCATACTCTGGGGTTTTCGCCTCCGAGGAAGACGCTGTTGGTCTGGCCTGGCAAACGTAACAAACACCGGGACAATTATGTCCATTAATAATCGATACCAAATCCGAGGTTAGCGATTTGTTGCATTTTGCATGCACTTTCAACCAACAAGCATAACACGTGACAGACTTTGCCTTAGGACTTACCGACTTTTGGCAAAAGGTACACATGCAGCACGGTGCGCTTTGTTTTATTTTTGGGGTCATCCGTTCAGGGTTGGGAGCAGTCGTGTGTGCACAAACAGTGGTTCTGTCGAGCGATTGATGATGTATATCGTGAGCGCGACAAAAACGCGGATGCGAGCAAAATCAGAATTGAATCCGGCGGTAGTTGATCGCCCAATGTTGAATATGTAACCAGTCGAGGGCGAAGAATAAGATCTTTCCGATGACGTTAACCCCTTTGAGGACTTGAATAGTATTAGCAGCGTTGCACGCGTAGATCCAATATTTAAAAAACGAGAAATCCAAATTTGCTCGTATTATCGACTAATGCCACGAGAGTAGGATATTCAGAAAGCTGACTTCGAGGGGACTAAAGAAGGCATAATATATCCACGTACGTGTATGAACAGTATATCCTGATAATCATTTGCTCAAAATAATGCGACAGCAGGACACGTATTAGCTAAACCAAAATCGTGTGGTTTAGTTGTTGTTTATATCGAGTGCTCATGCAATCCCAACTCTTCCGCTGTTGTCCGTGCGGTCGCATTATTTTGAGCTCCTGATTATCAGGATATGCTGTTCTTACACGTACGTGGATATATTATGCCTTCTTTAGTCCCCTCGAAGTCAGCTTTCTGAATATCCTACTCTCGTGGCGTTAGTCGATAATACGAGCAAATTTGGATTTCTCGATTTTTAAATATTGGATCTACGCGTGCAACGCTGCTAATACTATTCAAGTCCTCAAAGGGGTTAACGTCATCGGAAAGATCTTATTCTTCGCCCTCGACTGGTTACATATTCAACATTGGGCGATCAACTACCGCCGGATTCAATTCTGATTTTGCTCGCATCCGCGTTTTTGTCGCGCTCACGATATACATCATCAATCGCTCGACAGAACCACTGTTTGTGCACACACGACTGCTCCCAACCCTGAACGGATGACCCCAAAAATAAAACAAAGCGCACCGTGCTGCATGTATAAAAGTCGGTAAAAGTCTGTCATTCAAAATGCAAAATGCACAAATCGCTAACCTCGGATTTGGTAGCGATTATTAACAGAGATAATTGTCCCGGTGTTTGTTACGTTTGCCGGGTTTGCAAGGCCAAACCAGCAACGTTTTCCTCGAAGGCGAACATCGTTGAGTATGAAATTGAGACGGGTCTAAATGTACTGGAATCCAGTTTACAAAAACTGATAAAAACGTTATAAGGTCACCATAGTTTCCCGACTTAGAGGTTACCGCCAAAGAGCCGATAGAAAATCCATCATACTCGAACAGGCCAACATTTACCCGGTTAACCGCACAGATGTTGACTGAAACGGGATCAGTGACTCCTTAGCTTAACGGAAGCGAGAAAGGACTCAGCAAAACCATTTCTAAAATGACCGGTTCAAATTATCAAACAAAATCCGCGGGTCCCAATGTGACCGAGTCACGGGAAGCGCTGTTTGAAACTAAGAAAAACATGAGTGCTATAAACTCTGTAGTCAGATGAGACTGGCCGCAGTTACTCCCTCATCAATATTTCAGCTGAACCGCCACCTGAATTCTCTTCACAAAGATGATCCTCGCCTTTCACGAACAACGCCGCAATCTGCTGAGTCGGTGGAAAACGTACTTTTAAATGCTTACCTTCTTAGAGGTGTTCCAGAGTCTACATGTCGTATCCATACAGATCTACCATGGTCGGAGTGAAAGTCGTCGAAGAAATCTCGAGAAGAAAATAATCCGAGAAGTATTGTACTTCTATGCGTTCCGGAAGATTCTATTAACGTACTTTATCAAGAAAATTCTGAGCGCGATCACAAACAGTGGAAATACCTAGCCGAAACAACCGGTATTAAAAACCATACTGGTGGATGCTTGGAGGATACCGCGGTCTGCCAACTATAAAGGACAAAGTCCTAGCCACTTAAAGCTAACCTTCTTGACAACCGAAATGACCGATAGTATCAAGCGTGAATGTTAAGCTAATAGAAGAAACCTACACAAAAACGTAAAGTTGAGCTTGCCCAGGGTAATAGCCGAAAGCAAGCAAACGGATAGTACCGGCCCACAAACGCCTAGTGATGAGGTTCAACCTGAATGTCAAGCGATAACTCCAAAAAATGGACCATTCCGACTCTATCCAAGTCGGTCCATTTGATAACCTTTCATGATTTGAACGCTACAAAATGTGTAATATGTCTATATACAAATGCGCAAAGCCATTCGAACAAATTAACAGAGTTAACCGAAATATGCTCGCACAACTCACTTGACATTATCGCCATTAAAGAAACATGATATTCTTCCCAATTGATTGAAATTGAGATATCCATTCAAAATATGAATATGATAAGGAACAGTCGAGAGAGAAGTGAATGCGGTGTTGCTCTTTATTATCATTATCGACTCAAGTGCCGTCCAATAGACAATACAGAATTCACCCTCGAGGATACAATTTGGTGTTCTTTAACGTTGATGTCTGGTGAAGTTTGCATGATTGGTGTTGTCTACTGGTGCCCTTCATCTACGGAATCGTGCAAGTGTTTCGGCGCTCGACTCGCACTCAGCAAGCAACTGAAGATAGACGAGAAATCGCGATCGTTCAGAAAAGGTGCGTACATGAACTTCGTTTTGTAGTCCGTAACAGAACAAAAGTGGATAGCGCTGAAACGTGCAGCGTGGATGACACATAAAGCCAACAATACTGCTACTTCTTGACAACATTTCCGTATGTTACAAAACAAAGGATAAGGAAGGGCACCAATTAATGCTGTTGTCAAAAATGGAACGTAACCCAGAGTTACTATACAAAATCATGAACGCGAAAGCAAAAGTCAAACCAGGTATTTTTGCGGTCCAGAATGGTGAAAAACTCACTGAGGCCGCGTTGGAAACCGCAAATGCTCTAGCAATTTATTACTCTAAAGCGGTCGTGCAAATGTTTTAGTGGAACGTTGCGAGTATTCAGTCGACTCAGGAATCGAAATATTGGGCGAAATTTTGATAAATCCAGAGATTGTAGGAAAACAATTACTCAAACTACATGTAAGAAAAACCCCTGGTGCGGATGGCATCACACCGGAAGTGCACAGGTTCTGTCAAAGTCAGTTTTGTGAACGACTTTTTAGACTGTTTATCTATTCATTGCTTAAGAGTGGTACTAAAAGATTGGCAGTCCCGCGTGATTACACCTATCTTCAAAGGCGGCTGCCGATCTGAGGCTGCAAATTATAGTCCCGTCACATTATTATTTGTTATTCCTAAGGTCATGGAACGTAGTCTCGGAAAGCATGGTTGCACACTTTGAATTGTGTAATTTGTTTTCGCCAGCGCAGCATGGATTACCATCTAATCGCTCTTGTCTAACGAATCTTCTCATACCGTTATAGGACTGGACATAGGAGTTGGATAGAAGTTCTTGCACTCACGTCTGTTATTTAGATATTTCTAAAGCTTTTAGCAGAGTCAATCTCCATTTGCTTCTTCAAAAACTGATACGTTTAGGAATATGTGAACCATTCCTCTCATGGTTGTACGACTACCTGTTAACGGATTGGTAAGGTTCAACTCAGGAGCCTTGTTGACTGGGCTAGAAGCATGCTCTCATACAGTTCTTTCCTACTTTAAATGTGTTGCACGAAATGCCCATTTGTGACGCTCTGAAGCGGACTCTTTGCGTCCTTTGTTTTATGTTAAATGCTAAGGGGAAGCTTGCAAAATAAATTGAGAATCGTATTGATTCTGATGGGTTCTGTGCCTAACTAATTTCTGTCAATTGGCAAGAGGTTTGAATATGGGACTAGATCAAGTGTTCACTAATTTTAAGATTGATTTATACACCTTGTCCCAGATTGCGTACCTGTCACCGGCAAAACTGTTGCACCGATGAAACGGCGCTGGGGCCCGATAGCTAAAATATGGTTACGTTCTGGGCGCAAAAAATAAACTGCGCTATCATCATCAGCGCCGAATGTTAAGATGCCGTGCAATTATGACATTGAAATTCTAACAAGTTAAGCGGCTGGATTTAAAAAGGTATGTAACACAACGCCTCCATCGTCAAAACACTTGACAACATACAAGATTTAGCAAACAGCCAAACATGATCAGTGCGAGACCGCCACTGAATACGGTTTTGAGACATCACCCTCAAGCAAAACTAGCCATGCTATGTCGAATTTAAAAATACGAGATTCCTCCGGAAGATCTCTATCTCCTTAAGTATGTCAGGAACCCTGCTACCAAAGCAGAAGCACAATCAAAGTATCCTATGATGCTAGATCAGAATACCACAACGTAGATTTGCGGTACTAAACGAATAACTTGTTTTCCAAGGTGCTCGGCTGTCGCAGTCATCTTCCCGATAATTAAGTACCCATATTAGACATTAATCATCTCAAAATGTGCAACCTCGAGGGGGTTTCGAACCACGAAAGTGTAAATTTAGAATCTTGCATGTTGGCCACAAGACCGCGATTGACATTAACACGCGCTAAAATTCACAAAGGCAAACTGTCCCTGATGTGCAACTCGATTTGTTTCATCCTCGATTGTTTTGGTGCATTGTAAGTCATATTGCTTAGCACACAAATGGATTGATATCGCAAGATCCGGTTTCGAGGAAACAGCTGTGTATCGGTGGACGCACCTTGGGATTGTCAATTTGTGTAGGGTGTCTGATGGATGGATTATTGTCAATTCTGATAATTTCATATCGGGTGTTTCCAGTTGTCGTGAGTATCGATCATCACACAACGTTTTCTCTGAAATAAATTCATTCGTTTTGATGAATATGACCGTGTAGAATGATATTGTAATCACAATTTAGCAGCTCGGAACTTGTACAAAAGCAAGTAATGGCAAGGTATGAAATATAGATGAAAATAATAATGATAAAAATGATACGAAATCGGGTAAATCACATGACTGAAAGCAAATGATCTGTCGTGAAAATAGAGCTAAGAGTAATCGAAGATGGTGATTACACAAGCGAGCAGAGCGAAAAATAAAATGTGTTTTGTAAAATGAATAGTAAGAAAACCGGGCTAAAATGCGACCTGACATTGATTTAAGTTCAACCTGACGTAAAATCACGGGTGCAAAATATATGGATCACGTATTTTCAGGTTACTCGGCTTGGTACATGTCGCAAAAATTGTAGCTCATTTCGGAATTGCAACGAAGCCGAGGGGGCGCAGTTGGCCTGTTTGCGTCCGTTAAATTTGGGCTTTGGCACTCGATAAATTGTCGGAGCATTGCGTTTTCCTGATTAAGACGGTTTACTTGTTCTCTGTAAAATAAAATAGTAAAGTAGGATCGGTACAGCGAATTTGATTCAAGCAAAGCAACGTATGGTATCATATTGTATGAAGGTACAAGCGTGATCCAGGCAAAGTGCCGCACAGTCAGAGACTGCACGTGGGCGAAGATACTGTCAGGTTACCCAGGCCTAGACAGACATGAGGAACAAAAACGAGCAGGAAATGGTAGTGAGACTCCAGCCTGTTTCAGCATGCAGCTCACTACCTCTGGCCGATCAATTTAGCACGGTGTTAACAACGTGCTGTTGGGACTGTTCAACAGATCGCTCGAATTATAGTAGGCAGCTATATTATGATTAGTTTTGAAGGTTATACTTCAAGTAACCACAGTCTCATCACCGGAAGGATGACTTCGTGTTGAGTAAATCGTGTCAATGATCTTCCTAGTACATAACAGTTGACTCATAAACCTCAGGTGAATCTACCATTTAGAAAAGTAGTAACAAATGCCAACCACTCTAATCAGAACATACGAAATTTCAGTGTTTTTCTTTACAGTTAAGAAACCTGACATTACTCTCATTATTCATGTCTGAGCAAACCGTACGAACGTGATGGTAGTAGTTAGTGCGGGGGACGTTACTTTCGTAATGGTAGTATGGTTGATGTTAAAGCAAGCAGCTACAACAATTTAGGGCATTCCTTTTCATAAATTAAGTTACTCCACGCAGACCTGATCTGGTGAAACTATTGGGTAGATTTAATTCAATTATTGTAAAGCGACCTGTAAATGCAGTCAACGTCCACACAGAATGGTGAGTAGGATAGCCGATAGTGACGAAATATAAACAACTCAACTGAATTAAGTGAAATCTCGCTTCATTTGCAACAGATGTCTAATTTTAAATGGTTGTATACTCTCATATAAACAATTAAATCCTTATCCCAGTAATGTCCAACACTTGTTCGTAGCCAAAGGAATTTGTTTACTATTGTATTCCCATTCGTGTAAAATCCATCCGCAATTTTAATGAGATTTTTCGTTATAATTACAAAATCACCTTGATGTATGTTGCACATCTGGAAACCATGGTCAATCGAATTTTTGCTTGCATGATTTCCGTCGTTAGTGTGTTGCATGCGAACATGCACTGACATTTCTATTTTCATCCTCTGCGCAACCTGACAGTCCGCGCGCAGCATAACTATGCGGCCCTTGCCTTGTGATTTCATACATACTGTTGCACGACAGCCGGGTTTTCTGTGGTGTAACGTTAGCTAGTTTCTCTTAATGCTCTCTTGAAACCACGTTCACCTGTAGTCTTGTTGTGTTTGAGTGAATTTGATTGCTTGTCAATTGGGGTACTGAGAAAAGCCTGTTGCGAGGAGTGACTGTGAATTCCACAACAGAGTTGTCGTAGCGATATCGCGCTATTTGTTTGATGTTTGCAGTGCGAGAAGCGAAGCCACATCAACTCAGAGTGTATGCGTTTTATTATTGTAGGTGCGTGCAGTTTGCTCAGTCTCCACCCATCGTGTTCACTTTGCAAGTATAAATCCGTTGTGACTTTATGGCAGTTACGCACCAATAGGTTTTATTGATGTAATTTACGTGATGATGATGATTTCAGACAGCGTCGTCGACAATAAGGAGCTCTCGATTACAGTCAATAGTTATGTTCATCTTTGGCAAATTTATCGGCTTCTGGCCCGCATGCATCCATCACGGTATTGCTAACTTCAATGATTGGTTTGTAACGTTCCAAAATAATGATAAAATTGGCACAGCGACCGTACCGGAATCGGTCAACCAGATAAAATGCGAAAATATTTGCAAAAACAAAGGCGTTGAAAGAAATGCATTGTGACAATCAAATGTAGCGAGGTAAAAGAAAAGGAATCAGTTAAAGAGAAAATCATTAGAACAATGACACCCTAAACCACATATCATCTATTCAGTTCATTCACTTTTCCTACAATGAATTCATTCGGTCGATTTTAAGCATAAAAGCGAGTCCAGTAAGGAATTTGGAACGTCATTTGTTTGTGAGTAAACTTTTCGATAAAGACCACACCTTTATCGATTGAGTGTATCGAGATTCGATCTATACGACAACGAAGAGACCCTGGAATACTCGCTGAAGAATCTTATGCAAACAACAACAAAAGCGGAAATAATCAAGTACGAACCTCAGTTGTTCGTTCTCACGCTCCAGGATCGATGCCTTGATGTAAACTTGGCGCTCCATCATGCGCCGGGCATCGCGGGACCGTTTAGCCGAAGCATTGTTCTTGATTCTACGGTTCCAATATTTATCATTCTTTTGCTCCAAAGGTACACGAGTCTGTCGGTGAATAAAATACAATTCGCTCATCAATGTCGTTTGCAATGTAATGAATGATTAAGTACAACTGGCCTGTCGAGCAGAGATCGAGTGAGATCACGTAGTCGCATTTAAGTACATCGCCTTGTCATGTGAGCTTACAAATGCGCAAATAAAATCAAACAAAAATGGTGGATAAAGTAGTGACGGTAGCTTGACATAGGCCGTCGACCGGTGCAATAGAGTAGAATGGACCACAATGAATATCATAACCGTAAGTGGCGCACTGTTCGCTCACTCGACACGCAAGACCCGTGTGAGAACATAGAAACAGGTGTGCATTGAGGACTGACACAAGGCTTATTATTGCCACCGAACGGATGATGGTGTGATTAGGTGCTGCACTGCGTACAACAATGTTAAGAAAAGTATGCAGATTTAGAACCTGAACAAAGATCCTCCGTAACAAGCATTTCTACAACACGCGCACACCATCGCCGGTTTCGTGCAGTTAACACTCTCATGTAGGGACGGTACGATCCGCATGCCTTCGATCTGCTTTACTCCACGTCCAATTGACTTGTCGATGCCAACCGAGGAAGCCAAAATAGGATTCAAGAATTTACGGTCACAAAAACCACGGGGCTTCACAGTCACCATATCATAGAAAACATTCGTTCAGGAAAAAGAAATAAAAATAATTATGTAATGTCAAGTGTAGTCCAGTTGAATACTTACCAGGAGTCAATACACAGGTGTCGTTAAATCGTTATGCAATACAAACAAGTGTCCAAATTTCGAATGGCAATAGTTTCGGGGAGGGCATTTCTAAGGAAACCGACACGTACAGAATAAAAATATAGGTGACAGGTGATACGGGAATTGGGAATTTATACTGTCGCTGAGTGGCTCCTAGTATGTTGCGACTGACGGTATTCGAATAAATGTTTTAAGGATGATTATGGAGAAATTTAATATTTTGTGTGTTAGTATCACATAACTCCAAAGGCTTCTTAGAAGGTAAATGGGGAGTCTCAGTTTTGTAATCGTTCCACGTACGTTAATTTCCAGAAAACACTTACGAGTTTGCTTCCACGATAGTATGTTTTATCAAGCAATAATATATCCTTTGGTAGCCATAGAGTCCAAGTTTGTGATGCATGCTCGATGGTTGAAATTAAGTAGGCTTTCATGATGGTAGGCAACGTTCTGAAAATCCGTCGCAGCATACCTAGAAGCTTGGAAGCACGCTTGTAGATGACCTCATTATGCAGGCTGTTCTTCAGGCTGCCGCATACCTAGACTCCAAGACCCCTTTCCGACTCAATCCAGTTCAAAATCGTCTGCCTAAAGTGATATTGGTACTGGAATGGCTTATCAATTTGCAACACCTTGCATTTTTGGAAATTGAAAAGCGACTTATTCTGTACCGACTATTCATGGAAAGCATCTAGATTACGTTGCAGCTGTACACAGTCCGCCGTTGATTTTATCCGCGTCCAAAGTTTAATATCATCAGAAAAGGAATCACCTTGCATGAGAGCGTCTCTGGTAGGTCGTTGTTGTAAACCAAGAAAAGTACTGACCTGAGGATTGAACCTTGCGCGACGCCACTAGAGGCAACAATAACCTGTGATTGTACCCCATTGATTCGAACAATAGCCCTTTGTCACTGAGGTAACTGTCAAGTCATACGAGTAGCTGTTCGCCGAAACCCATCTGCTTCAGTTTTTGTAGTAGTCGAAAGTTATCAGCTCGGCCAAAAGTTTTAGACATATCCAGATAACAAGCGCGGATGCTAGCTCGTTCGTCAACCGCTTGGGTCCTGTCGTTTCGGTGTTATGATAGTCAAGCACTCGCCAATTGACTAACCCAAGCATTGCAAGTAATCTCGTGTAGTCGATCATTCTAAATAGTTTTGCACTCACATTCTCATCTAGCGTTGCATACGTATTCGAAGCTCAACACAAGATGATCACTCCGACCGAGGGGGCAATGTAGTCGACCTACCTCAACAGCCGTTGTCTCAGAAGTAAGGATTAAATCTAAACTGACGGCAACTCTGATTCTCTTCCGAGTAAAGTCGGACACATGGCTATGCAGTGGAAGTATGCCGATCAGCTCATGGAATTTATGATCGACTGTGCGTAGAGGATGATCCGATCTGGCCAAGAAATGCGGAAGGTTGAAGTCCCCCATGGCCAGTAATTGGGAGCTTCGCATATCTCCGGCGTAGTGTAGAGCCTCTAATAACCTGTCGTTTTCAGCATCCGTCGAGTCCGGAGAGCGATTTATTATCCACAGGATGCAGTCGTCCTGTGACTCCTGGGTAAGGCTACACCTGAGGGTATTTTCTGATTCGAGGTTGAGATCGTGAATCTTCATACACTGAAGACGTTCGTGACAGTATAGAGCCACACCACCGCATTTTCGTGGGCGATGGTTCCGTAATAGTATCACGTTATGGATCGACAGTTCGCTTTCAGTCATACAAGATTGAAACCAGGTTTCAGTCACAGCGACGAGGTCAGGTGAGTATTGTTTGCACAACTCGGTAAGTTCAGCCAATTTGTCAAACAAACTTTGAGGATTCGTATAGACACTTTATTAAGCTTTTAGCATGTAACAACGAGTCAGTAACAGTATTTATTGGTCCGACGCTGTCGATGTCGGAACTTTGTCGACTTTTGAAATATGTTGAGATATTTTTACTGGCGATTTTATGTCAGTCTCGGATGATTTTGCAATGGACAGCTGCAATTTGACCTCAGCGCCGGCTTTAGGATCTAACGTTTTCAGGTAATCTGTTTATATACGGTGTCAGTTCGGATCGGACAGCATCGACCATACTACTTGACGAAAATGTATGCTTAAGTGGATTTGAGCCTTTAACTTGATAGTTTGGCAAACAAGGTATTTTGTATGTGTCGACGCCCACAGAATTTTGGGAACCGATAGTCTGGGCAATAAACGACTACTGTTTACAATCGTGCTCTTTTCTTTCATAGACCGTTGTGGCCCCTGTATTTCCTGGAGGGTCGAACAGAATAATACTCCGTGATGCTGCTTGATCCCGCCCATTTGGTGTTCGTTGTCTTTCCCATCAAGGTACGTCAGCATATAAACGGTGGCGTGAGTCACTTTGTTGTCAGATCAAATGCGTATTCAACAGACATTTCCATGTCCTTTTCGTTGGCAAACGTGATCTCAAGCAAACGTCGTTTGTCTTGATTCGGGGATTTCGGGTGACGACCTAAACCAATTTGATTGCCAACGTGTTGTGTGGACGGATAAAGTTGTGCTCTCATACTTTTGGATTTATTTCCTTACCCGTTTGTCTGAGCTAGACGGTTCAGATATCATTGTACTCGTCTTAATTTTCCCGTCCCGAATATACCCGTTTCAACTTCGAACAAGGTGAATTCTTGAAAATCCAATTTTCAAGTTTTAACCCAAATTTACCTACGCGTGCAATATCCCTGGCGATTGAGAATATCGTTCCTGTTCGAATACTGTTGAAGAGATCACATTATTCCGTCAAGTGAACTAACTCATCACTCGTTGGATTGAAACAATGACACGAAGGATGACCTCGATGACCCAGACGAAGAAGGCAGCACGTGATGCGTGTCAAATGTGTAACAAAGGGGTGCCAGATCACACGTAGTTAAATGTTTTACCTGCTTGGGTAAAGTACTTAACAACTGTGATAAAGCTCTAACGCAAGAAATGGTATCGCTTATTAACAACGTTGATTTCCCCGGCGTTTGCGACGTATGTAGTGTAGTAAACAGTCTAGTGATACACATTCAAATCCTCCGCATGAGGCAAAGCTGGAATCTCGAATAAACATTTTAGAAAATTGTTATCGAAAACTCGAGGAGACACTTAAACCACTTTTTTGTAGATACAATGGTCAATGCAATTCCACCCGAAAGGCGGCAAAAAAGATGAGAAAAAATACGCCAAAAAGCGCACCCTTGACTGAGTGTTGTGACTAATTATCCGGGTGCAACAAAGATGGACCTATTGAACCCTGCTTCCCGTGGTCATCATCAGATAAAATGGCGAACACTTTAGCCAAACTTCCCCAACGTCTAGTTGCATCACACTCTAACAACCCAACATTTGCCCAGATGGTGAGTAAAGCAGGTAAGTGTTTGACGGGAGCAATGACGCCTGAACTTCACACGAAAGAGCAATTTCTGAGAAAAACCGTCTCACATCATAAGGAGCCAATATACACTAGAAAGCACGGAAAGACTTTAAGCGTAATCTGCACCAAAATTAGTGAGTCAGAAAGCATGCTCTTTCATGCAAGGCAAATACATGAGCTTGAGAATTGGTTAGATATTTGAAATCGAATTGGCTTAGATGGTATACACCCGGCGTCGGTAACTCTGCTCGCTCGTCACCCGAACCAAGACAAACCATCTTTGCTTAGGATCACATTGCCAACTAATGGGACATGGAAAATGTCATACTCAATTCGTATTTGCTCTGAGCACAAAGTGACTCACACCACCGTATATATGCTGACGTACCTTGGTGGGAAAGACAACGAACACCGAATGGTCGGGATCAAGCAGCATCAAGGAGTATTATTCTGCTCGACGTTTCTGAAAATACACGAGCCACAACCTTTTACGAAAGAAAAGAGCACGATCGTAAACAGTGGTCATTTATTGCCGAGACTATGGGCTCTTCAAATTCTGTAGTCGTCGACACATACCGAATACCTTGCTCGCCAAACTATCAAGGAAAATGTTCAAATCCACTTAAGATTACATTTTTTCAAGTAGTATAGCAGATGCTGTCCGATCCGAACTAAAACTATACAGAAAGAGATTACCCGATAACGTTAGATTGTGCAATCCCAAAGTTGTTGAAGTTAAATTGCAGCTTTCCATTGCAAAAGCATCCGAGTCTGACTCAAAGTCGCCAGTGAAAATATCTCAACTTGCATCAAAAAACGACAAAAGTCCGACGTCGACAGCGTCGGACCAATAAATACTGTTACTGACTCGTTGTTACATGCTAAAAGCTCAATAAAGTGTCTCTATACGAATGCCCAAAGTTTTTTTAATAAATTGGCCGAACTAACCGAGCTGTGCAAACGATACTCACCGGACCTCGTCGCAGTGACTGAAACCTGGTTTCAATCTTGTATGAATGAAAGAAAACTGTCGATCCCAAACATGATATTATTACGGAACGATCGTCCACGAAAAGTTGGTGGTGTGGCTTTATACTTTCACGAACGTCTTCAGTGCATGAAGATTCACGATCCCAACCTCGAATCAGAAAATACCCTCAGGTGTAGCCTTACACAGGAGTCACAGGACGACTGCATCATTGGTATAATATATCGCCCTCCATCTTCGACGGATGCTTAAAACGACAGGGTATTAGAGGCTCTAAAATATGCCGGAGAGATGCGAAGCTCCCAATTACTGGTCATGGGGGACTTCAACCTTCCTCATCTTTTTAACAGATCAGATCATCCTCTACACACAACTGATCATAAATTCCGTGAGCTGATCGACATGATTCCTTACTTCCGAGCCTACTGCAGTTGAGGGTGTTGACTATATTACCCCCTCTGGGTCGGAGTAATCATCTTGTGTTAGGCTTTGAATATGTATGCAGCGCTAGACGAGTATGTGAGTCCGAAAAACTATTCAGAAGGATCGACTACGTGAGTTTACGTAAAGCGCTTGGGTTAGTAAATTGGCGAGTGCTTCATTATCACAACACGGAAACACATTACACCGTATTCACAGAAAGACTTCAGTCAAACATATATCAAAATTCGCGATTTGTTGATGAACGACGGGCAACCCACTTTTGCTTTAAGCTTCGTAGTCGCACGAAAAAATAGATCTGGCAAAGGAACTCACCTTTGCTTTAACACGGAAATATCAGGACCGATGCTTCCTGGTAACAATTTCGCAGAATTCGAAACAAAGTAAACACTCTTATCAAGGAAGACAATCAAAATTACCACCGCTTTCTATCTTTAAAAATGGAAGGCAATCCTAAATTGCTATATCGGATTGTCAATGCTCAATCGAGCGTGAAACCATCGGTGTTTCCTGTTCTTACTGACGATGGATTAACGGTCTCAGCAAAGGAAACAGCTGATGCTCTCGCACAATTTTATGCTAAAGTATTTAGTCCGTTAGCGATTAGATCAACTGAAGAATTACCGCCATCAACGTTGACGCAACAGCTGACTGAGATCGAGATCAATTCAGCGATTATACAACTACATTTGTTTCGAATGAACCCTAGGAAATTCCCTGGAGCGAACGGAATCACCCCGACTATACTAAAACCCTGTGACCAGCAGCGGTGTGAACCCTTAAGCGAATTGTTTAACCATTCTCTAACCGAAGGAATGGTTTCAAGAGAGTGGAAGACATGGGTAATTCCACCTATTTACAAAGGTGGTAAAAGTTCAGATCCTGCAAACTACCGTCATGTCACACTACTTCCTGTGATATCCAAAGTTCCAGAGCGTATAGTGACGGAAAAATAGTTCATCACTTGGAATCACCGTAACGACTGGAGCCAAGCGATTGACGAAGGAGCTAGCATCCACGCTTGCTATCTGAATGTGTCTAAAGATTTTGACCGGGTTGATCACTTTCGACTAATACAAAAACTGAAGCAGATGGGTATCAGCGGACAGCTAATCGTATGGCTTGAAAGTTACCTCAGTGGGCGCACGGCGATCGTTCGAATCAACGGGCTACAATCACAGGTTATTGATGCCTATAGTGACGTAGCGCAAGGTTCAGTCCTCGGGTCAGTACTTTTCTTGGTTTACATCAACGACCTACCAGGGACGCTCTCGTGTATGGTGATTCTCTTTGCGGATGATATTAAACATTGGACGCGGGTAAAATCAACTGCGGACTGTGTACAACTGCAACGTGATCCAGATGCTCTCCATGAATAGTCGGTACAGAATAAGTTGCCTTTCAATTTCCAAAAATGCAAAGTGTTGAAAATTGGTAAGCCATTCCAGTACCAATATCACTTTGGGCAGACGATTTTGAGCTGGACCGAGTCGGAAAGGGATCTTGGAGTCTGGGTATGCGGCAGCCTGAAGAACAGCAGCATTGTGAGGTCATATACAAACGTGCTTTCATGCTTATAGGTATGTTAGGACGGATTTTTAGAATCTTCTCGCCTGGAACGTTACCCACCATCATGAAAGCCTACTTAATTCCAACCATGGAACATGCATCACAAGCTTGGACTCCGTGGTTAAAAAAGGATATAATATTGCTTAACAAAATATACCATCGCGCAACCAAACTCGTAAGAGGTTTCCGGAAACTAACGTACGAGGAACGATTGCAAAAACTGAGGCTCCCCACTCCCCTTCAAAGAAGCCTTCGAAGCGATGTGATACTAACATATAAAATATTGAATACCCCACATCATCCCTTAAAACATTTATTCGAATACCGTGATTCACGTCATACACGCAGCCACTCAGCGACACTGCAAATTCCCAACTCCCGCATCAGCTGTCCCCAATATTTTTATTGTGTACGTGTCTGTTTCCTTTGGAATGCCCTCTCAGAAACTCTTGTCAACGCCCCCAGCGTCGAAACATTCATTTGAAATTTGGATACTTATTTGTTGCATAACGATTTAGCGACACCTGCGTATTGACTCATGGTAAGTATTCAACTGGACTATACTTGACATTACATGTTTATTTAATTCCTTTTTTCCTGAACGAATATTTACTATGATATGGTAATTGTGAAGCTATGTGCTTTTTTGGAGCCATAAATTCTTGAATCTTGAAATACCGAAACAAGGTCATATTTTTGCCTTGCTAGAAAGACTTAGAAATATTGGTGAAGATTACTCTTAAGGTCTTTTGGTGCTTTATAAAGTTTTTTGGCTCCTTATGATGTGAGACGGTTTTGCTCAGAACTTCTTCTATTGCGTGAAGTTCAGGCGTCCGAGCTCCCTTCGACCACTTACTTGCTTTAGTCACCATGTGGGCAAATGTTGGCTTGTTAGGATGCGATGCATGCACTACGGGCTCTTTGGTAGTTACCTCTGAGCCTCGAATCAAATGTATGTTAATGACGTTTTTATCAGTTCAGTCAATTGATGAATTCCTGATTCCAGTCCATTAAACGTGGTACTGTCAACAGTGTTCAACTCTGAGGATGTCATTAGCGGTCTGGCATTGCATGCCTGGCAGACGTAACAAACACCGGGACAAATACCTCCATTAATACTCGACACCAAATCCGAGGTTAGCGATTTGTTGCATTTTGCATGCACTTTTGACAAACAAGCGTAACACGTGACAGACCTCGCCTTAAGACGTGCCAACTTTTGGCAAACCGTACACATGCAGTCCGATGCACTTTGTTTTCTTTTCGGGGTCATCCATTCAGGGTTGTGAGCAGCACTGTTCTGCTGTGGTTCTGTCGGGCGATTGATGATGAATATCGTGAGCGCGACAAAAACGCGGTGTTCACGAATGAGAGCAAAATCAGAATTGAATCCGGCGATACGCTTCGATAGTTGATCGCACGATGTTGACAATATAACCAGTCGATAGCGATGAATAAGATCTTTCCGATGACGTTAACCCATTTGAGGACTTGAAGAGTATTAACAGCGTTGCACGCGTAGATACAATATGGGAAAATCACGAAAAATAGGAATTTGCTCATATATCGGATAGAGCTACAACAGTTGACTTCCAGGGATTCAAACAAGGTATAATATATCCACGTACGTGTAAGTGTTAGACCAGTATATCACGATAATCAGGAGCTCAAAATAATGCGACCGCACGGCGCGTATGAACGGATGGATTTGAGTGATGATGCACCACGTCGCTCGTTGCTGTTGGTTTCTGGTTCGGGGTATTTGATCATGACATGAAAATCCATCGAACAACTCCTCTAACGCACAAAATGCATCAACCGCATGGATTTAAACAGGTGATTGTGGTTAGGTTTCGTAATAATGCACGTGCAATAAAAAATGAAACTAAAGCCAAGATAGAAAGGTATTCGTCAAAACACGAGGGTGACTATTTCTCGGTGGCGACAAACTGGTCACTGGAAGCAGCGTACAAATCCGGCCAGTCAGAGGAATTTAATAAAATAAAAATTAGAGCTAGAAATCACGAGCATTCCGGAAGGTTTTATTGGGTGGAAAAGCACTAGAACGTCAGCAATCTAGAACAACTCATTGAGCACACCGTAATGACGTCAAAGTTAACTGACATAAAAAAAATCGAAACGTGACTAGAATAATGCAGTAGTTTCCTGACGAACAATCAGGGTAATTTTCTGACAGGTCGCTGTAAGCGAATGCGTATGCTTAGCGATGAGGCTTCTTTTATTCACACAATGAATTTAAAGCGTATCCAAGGCCTTATGTAGGAAATTCAATGGATGTTGGCTTTTCAAAACACTAGTTCATATTGAGAAAGATAACTTTATTGGCTCATATAAGGTTGCTGCAATTGTTAGAGTTATTTAGATATCAATATGTTGGTATCGTTTATGGAAGACAGTGGTTCATAAATGATAAATAAATGCGTGTATGAAAATATAAGCCTGAAGCCAAGCAAAGTGCCGCACAGTCATAGAATACGAGTGGGTTGAGACTGTCAGGTTGCCCAGATCTAGATAGCTATAAGAAAGCGGAAATGGCAATTAGACTACAGTGTCTTTCCGTATGCAGTTCATTACCAATGCCATTTCATTTTGGCGTGATCGCCTGTGCAGTAGATAATTACCACGCAGGATGAGAAACGTTTACGGATGACCACTTGAGTAAAACTGTTTACACCAGCAGCGGCTCTTTTTATGAGCATATAGCAGGACAGTTTTCTGTCAATCGTCTGAGCGCTCATGATTGGTATTCTTCTTTCGTTCACTTCACGTCTCTACAACGTGATTCCAACGGAACTTCGGATACGTGAAATCCAGCAACCAATGACTGGGTGTTTATGCATAATGAAAGCAATTGAGCGTATCTTCTTATCAAAATTCTACTTATTATGATGATTCCAGGCAGAAATATGTTTAGGAAATTTCCATGAATCAAGAACTACCGGTAGCGAAATGCCTTCTTAACGTAAATGTGTCGATCGCACTCTGATACATAAAGACCAAAGCACAACAATCGTTCAAGTTCTATTTCGGCAAAGTTTTTGAGTTGCTGTTACATGGCAGTATATTTTGCAAGAGGCGGCTAGAGAAAAACGGTTCGAAAGGCAATGTACGTACAGAGTTAGGCTGGCGGAGATGCTGTCAACAAAAAACAGCGAAATTCCGAAACCAGTCACTTGATACGGGACGCCGTGTGAATCACACACACACACACAGAACAAAACAGTTGAATTAATCAACAGATATAAAAACAAAGTAGCGGATAGCTTATCGGCGCTTGCTTGTGCGTATGAAAGCCAATTTGTATATGAGTACGAGAGACTCAAACGCAAGGCCGATGGTTTAGAGCTAACAATAGCTGGTGCAGACAAGTTTGACATATTACAGTATCAGTGTGCTTAAATCCATTTAGCAATCAGGATGCTTAATCGTTGGAATAAAACAGACTATCAAGTGCAAGATCCCATGTGCCATGGTTCAACAATTTTCAACCAAAGTGATTTTCAGGAATTGGTAACAAATAAAATCTTGGTGACGAGAGAAAACGATGATCATGAAGGTTATAAGCAAACATTTGTTACACGTCACCTTGTGTTTCGATGGGCCAGTTAAAGCGTAGTAATTTTCTTGCGAACTCTTTATGTCATGATCAGGAACTGAATAAAAGAGAATAATTAGAAAATGAAAGCAAACGTTAGTAGAGCATCAAACTTGATTAGAATAAATGTAACTAGAATACTTGATCAGTAATGTGACAATGCGAGATGGGCTGAAATCTCTCAAAGATGATGTAAAATACCGTGTTTCAAATGGATCACCGATGAACCTTAAACATTAGTTTGTAAAAATTTATGGAGCTGCAACTTTTCTAGTCAAAGGCTTTAGGTAGGAATTTAAAAAAACATGTACAGCATATATCTCCTCCAGGAGGATGTACAGTGTTTGCTCATTATTTAACGTAAAATCAGGGGCCTGCGCACTAAATGTTCAACAAAAAGCTCAGAATGATCTTGCGTTCGTGTGAAGTATATCAAACGAATTTGACGAAGCAGCCATTAAAAGGAGAATTTGCGGTCCCACCATCTAATACGATGCTCTAGCATTGCGCATCGCAAACAGCCTTTGACAATCATTGCGGGCATGAGTGGCTTCCACAAGCCAGGTAAAACTCTGATTAATGGCAGAAAGGGTGAAGGTGAATAAAAACACCTTTAAATCAATTTGCTTCGGGTAAACGAAACCCTCGGCCAGTAGCCATTTATGAAGGCAAACTCTGATTCTAAACTCCCGTTACCTATTAGGAAACGTTTCAGGAGAAAAACCCGAAAATCCGAGCAAAGTCACGTAGGCGGATGGATTATGCATAATGGCCTTTTAGGTTGAATTTAGTTGTGCGAATGCTAGTGAGCTGTACGAGAGCAAATCTCAAGCTGTCTTACTAATATGACTGGCAGCAGATTCCATTACATTTGAAAAAATCTCGCTACGGCGTTCCCGAGACACCACGTGCCTGCGGCTGCACTAGCGCTATGGGCTAAAAGCAATCTAGGGCCATGAGTACATGTACAAACTCGTGTATAGGAGTACGTATTCGGACTGTTACCGTACTTCATTTACCATATGGTTGAAGAACACTTTGCGGCACATATTAGTATTAGCTTCAAAATAAAATACGCACTAAACAAGCAGTGACCCACCCTAAACTTCTCTATGAGTGTGAGGCATGGTCCCTGAAGTCACAAAATTCACTAGAGATCTGTGACAACTGATGTCGGTAGATTGACCGAGAATCTGACGATACTATTCGGAGGCAATGCATTGGGCTAACACAAATGGCTATAACTGCAATTGCTGCGCCGTAAGACAGTATGAGTACTCACGAAAGTCACCCTCGACCAAAAACGGTTCGTTATTGACGACAGTGTCGAGGAATTATCAGAGATAATTGATTGCACTTTGGCAAGAAACGAAGACAGCCTAACCTAGAAGAGCGGTTTCCACAAGTTGCAATTCCAGTTTGGTAAACATCAAGAACGGGATATACTGCGAGTTACTCAAGCAAATAAACAAGAGATCAAGGCATTCGTGGAGGCAGTTATATTATAGCCAGTTCCGAGAAGGAGCTAACTACCAAGATGATATAATATAGGATGATAATAACTATGAAAGACGAAGCACTTTAATATTTTATAGGATATCACTACTTTTCACATTATGTAAAAAGTGTGAAATGTGGCTTCATTACAATTAGAGTTGGTATTATAGAACGATTTTCCGTGATCGAACGTAACTTCACCGTAGGCAGAGGAGAAAGTTAGCAATTATTGACGCCCATCGAATGAATGTGAACATGTGCTCCTTTTACGAAATATAGAAGGGACGCCGAAATTCAGCACAACGTGTATTCTATTACCTTGATCATCTAGAATGACTGCCACAGAAAAATGTCGGAAAACTGCCGTGGAGAACTGCATCTGCATTTGTGAAGAAAAATCGAATGGTTCAGCAAGCATATCAAAACTTGCTGGAATAGACGTATGTATTAAATGTATGAAAACACAAGCTTGGTTCAGGCAAAGTGTCGCACAGTCAGAGACTGCGCGTTGGCTAAGATACTGTCAGGTCGCCCAGGCCTAGATACATATAAAAAGGGGAAACGGCAGTGAGATCCCAGCGTGTTTCCACATACACATCAGTACCAGCGGTAATTAGATTTAGCATGGTGTTAGCTGCGCTATACGATTGCACATCCGTGCGTTAGGGTAGATGAGATAGATACAACTATTTGTACACAGTAAAATGTGACTTGAGCGTGTAGTGAGGTAACATTATAGAAGAACAAGATAAAAGATGATTTATTCTAAGTTTTAAAATTGTGCGAATCTGTTAGGATAACTTTCCGCAAATGATATCGCAGTTGACATGCAGTTGACATCAAGAAGATAAGATCTAGTATATATCTAGTACAGTGATACCTAATTTAGCATTATTCAACCCATTTGAAAATGTGATTAACAACATTTTTTTGTAATCGCAAATTCGTTTATATTCTTGGTGGTGTAAGAAGAATACATAAATCTTTCTTGGGTATACCACTGAAGAATTTGTTCTATTTTCACTAATTCTCACTCTATATTTTGCTGCGCAGAATAGCAATTGCGTACTATATATGTTCCGTGGAAATCCATGGTAAATTGATTATCAACACGAGAACTTAGTTGCCGTTTTTACAGCAACGAAGAATAGTGAGTTTTCCTTTTCACTCCATCGATAGAACAGTTCAAAATGTCTACAAAATTCCGCCAATGGTATGTATGAAAGCACAAGCCTGATCCAGGCTGTGCCGAACAGTCATAGACTGCAATTAGGCTAAGATACTGTCAGGTCGCCCAGGCCTAGACAGATATGAGAAATAAAAATGGTCATCCACTTGACATGATTCTAAGCGATAACTCTGGGCGATTTACGACTGTGAAGTCAGACCGCACGGATCCCAATCAGTTTCACTGGTCAACTCAAACAAAACCTGTTTCCGTTTCAACGGTAACAGATGCATGGGAGATCAAACTAAAGTCTCCATTTTCTCATATCTGTCAAGGCCTGAGAAACCTGACAGTAACCTAGCCCAACCACATTCAACGGTAAAGTGGCGCCCTGCCTCGTTTTAGGATCTCGATTTATAAAATAAAATTTGCTTCTTCAATGCTTTGCTTTAATTCAACTAAAACAAATGGCGCATGCACAGTGACAACTAATGAGTGTGTAAACTTCCAGAAAACGCGGAACAGAAGTAAATGACTTTGGGTACAAAATGGAACCACGTTTGTTAAATGATTTTCATTTGTGGAAATATTAATTTGTGAAAAAATCGATGGATTGTGTGGCAAACAAAGCGTAGAAAGGCAGCAGTTGCAAAAATTGTTGATCAAAATCTTACCCGGATGTGAAACCCGTGAATCACACAGAGAAGGTGAAGTTATAAACATTACATTAGGGTCAAATTCCATCGACGAAATTGATTTCTTCTCATCTTCGACGACGGAGATAGGCTGTAAAAGGGTTACTAATATTCATCAACATTACCAAATTTGAAAATTTAATAGATTTCTCTTGATTGGAGGATGTGTTTTCCAGAACTGTAGGACTGAACTCTTCCAAATTTATATTATCGAGGTCAGATATTGTAAGTGATTCATCCCAAAGTATAGGTCCCAAAAACGCTGGATCTTGCAAGTTACTTTGGCTTTTTGTTGCGTCATCTGAAAAGCTACAGCAAGATATGGACAAACTTACTACGCCATTTAGAAGTTTTGCATTCCCACAAGTCTCGTAATTCGTATGTTTCATTAAACATCGTTAGAAAAAGACTGCAAAACGTAAATTAATTCAATAAGTGATATGCAGTACACTGCTTCTACATATTGCAAACGACGTAATAGAATAAACTTAGACTTAGAAGCAAATGTTAAATAAGGTTCGTACAGCAAACCACCGTAATCACATGCAAAATCACAGTGACTCCAGGTCAAGCGCTCATGAAGTTTAGCATTGGCTTCAAAGTCGTTGTTTACCGATTTTTAACGGTTTAAAGGCTCATTGAAACAAATCTTACTGTCTCCGACTGATGACGGTAAAAAAGCCTGAACCGGTTATGAAATCAAATGTACAGTGGAACTCGGGTACAACGAATCTCTGGGGGGGAGTAAAATGTTCGTTAAAAGCGGAATTCATTGTAAGTAAAACGCATTGTCAGACATGTGATTTGCCGCCGTTTTTCTGTACACGTGTAAACAAATGAAGAATGTCTTACCTTTGTGTGTTTCTGCATGCGTGTAATCCATTTGATGAATAGATGATGCCACAGCACACAACATTAAATCCAAGTTCATGTTAATAATAGTAAATTTATTCTAAAACGAAGTAGTAAAAACATCTTGCACACACACTGACAGTCCAATCTCACGCTTTCATGAAGTAGCTGGCGATGCTCTTTTGTTTAAGTTTTGACTTCGCCACCGCCTCGATCTCTCTCTCCATAAATTCAAGTTCTCTTCGACGTCTCTTCCTTCTATCCTAAAAATCTCCTGCAGAGATCAAGAGCACTCCTGGCATCTTTCACAGACGGAGCTACCAGTCAAAGAGAATTCACGTGATTTTCTTGTGCGTGCGTGCGAGTCAGTTAGCACACTGTAGGCTAGGCTGCCTGTGTCTCGCGAAGCTGTGTGTGTCAGTTCTATTCTTAGCGCACTGCAGGCCACTCTTGATGGAGTGTTGTGTGTTAAAGGCAAGACAAAGCGAGTTTTTTGTATGTATTAACTTTATTGAACAAACATAGCTGTCGTGAACGTGTACAGTGTTCGTAAAAGGCGAGATTCGTAACGAACAGTTTCGTTGTACGAATGTTTTAAACAGGCTTACAAAGAAGGAAATTATTTGGGAAATCATGGTGTGCTCGTTCAACCCAAGAATTCGTTGTAAACGAGTTCGTTGTAGGTGGGTTCCACTGTATTTAACAAAATGCAACATAACGGTAATTTCTCAGGATACGGTCTGACTGATCTGCGACCAAAGACATTGAGGGGAAAAACTGCATTTGAAAGTGATTCATCTCCAGGAGTTCACTGAATCGGATATCGACGATGAACTCCGGAGCTTTAAGCAGTACGATGCATCAGGTCTTGATGTTTGAGTACCGCCATGTTCGTTGGTAAAATGTCTGGTTACAGAGCTATACTCTATGCTGCTGACAATGAAGATTGGACTGAACGTTCAAGCTTGAATATTCGAAGCCTAAATGTTGTATGTGAACAGATGGGTCAAAGAATGCTATGCAATACCTTGGAAAGATCACGTCCGATTACAATGGCTGACTTGCCAAACTACCTCCACGTTCGTGCCAGCTGGGATCACTGCCCCTTGTCTAATCTGTTTCGGAAGTCGGTGGTCTGGCATCCGTAAAACGTGACCCAACCAGCGTAACCTATGCAGGTTGATTTGCTTCTCTATATCAACATTACTACCGAACAACTTATTTCGGGGAGCATCGCTGCGTACGCGATTGTAACAGCTAACTCCTAGAATCTTGCGGATACATCGATTGTCAAATATTTGGAGACGCCGAAAGTGTTCTTTATGCAGGGTCCAGGTTTCGCACCCATACAGTAACACAGCCCGAATTGTCGCTTTATAGACTCTACCCTTGAGTAACAGAGGCAGTCCTTTCTGACGCCAGAGGTGACCTAGGTTACGGAATGCTACGGTCGCTTTAGACCTCGTCATCTAACGATGCAGAATTATTGATACAACTACCGAGATACATAAAGCGATCTACAATTTCAAGCGCCTGATTGTCAAGTAATAAAGTGCTGTTTGATAAGTCGATGTCCTGCAGCAGAACACTGCAATTAGAGGGCGCAAAACGCATTCCAAATGCGGGCACAATACTAGATAGCTTGTTCAGTGTCGCCTGTGCATCTGTGTACGAATCGAAGAGCAGAACTATATCATCAGCATAGTCCAAGTCGAGAAGCTTGCCGCCTGGCATTATGTGAACTCCGAAGGCTGGGGCACCGTCGCTGCATAATTCCATGATAGCATCAATTACAAAATTGATGGAATTTCGGAGATAGTTCGTTGTAAACCTTAACGCATCCGGATGTATGAGCATAAAGTGCACGTAGTATGTTGACATACTTTTGTGGAACGCCTTTGCGCAGCAAGGTGTTAAACATGACATTTCGATCGACTGAATCAAATGCTCCTTTGAAGTCTAAAAAGATGGCTATTGTCGGCTGTCGATAGGTGTGCCGCAGTTCTAAGATCCGTCGAAGAGTAAAAATGTGGTCGAAACAGCCTCGGCCAGGTCGGAAGCCAGCTTGCTGCTCTCGGATCTGTGATTCCCTTTGCGATGTTAATCTTGGAAGGCATATGGACGTTAATAATCCCGTAATGATGGGAGCGAGACTTACCCCACGGTGATTAGAGCATGAGCGTCGCACACCTTTTTTAAATATAGGTATGATAACCCATTCGCCCCAATTCGGAAGGACGGATTCTGACAACCACACTTCACGGAGGAGATCGCATAATGTGTTGATTAGGACTCGGCCAACTTCTTTGAACAAAACAGGCGGTATGTCATCGTGGCCAGCGGTTTTGAATCGTTTCATGGATTCAATACATGCTTTAATTTCTAAATCATTAGGGGGATCTACGCTAACAGGTCAAGGATCATACTTACTTTACTTTTGTGTGACTATCTCCTCCTGGAGGATGAGTCGGCTTCAATGAAGGTTCTTGGGGATTTGGGTACAAAGCGGCGTCCCCAGCATCACTCGGCGTTTGTTCGAGTCAGCTTCTCTAGCCTGTGCACAACCAAGTGCGACCTGCCAGGCAGCAGGAAGTTGCCAGAAAGAGGTGGTCTACCAGACTCTGTTCCAGGTTTTTCCTCAGGGTTTTCTCCCGAAGCCTTTCCCGCAATCAAGTATCCCGCAAGGCAGCGGAGGTTTAAAATCAGGTTTTCTTTCCCTTAGATGAAATGCCCTCCCAGGCTAACGAGCTCCATCTGCCCGAAGCAAACTGGTTTTCAGGCGCCAGTCACTCGCCTTCGCCCCTTCTCCTGTTGGTAGAAGCAGTTCTGCCGGGCCCGGGGAGCCACTCATGCAGGCCAGAAGCTGGACTTAGTTGTCAGAGGCTATTTGAGACGCGTGCCATATGAGAGCATTTTATAAACAGTTGGAGCTTATCCCCACTACCACCTCCGGCTATGACAACCTTTGCTTCAAATGAGGGAATGATTCTGTTGCAGGCGACCAACCGAACTGTTCTTCAAAATGTTCGGCCCAGCGTGAGAGGCGGCGATAAGAGTGTTGTCTATTTCAGCTATAGCCTCACTCACTCTTTTTTTCGTAGGCCCCGTCGATCGAATAAGTTGGAAGAGTTTTCGCACGTTACCCGCATTATTTGCTATTTCCATTTCTTCGACCTTATTTAGCCATCACTTTTTTCTGTCTAGTCTTAAGCTCCGTTTAAGTTCATTCCTCACGCGTCTACGCTCTGTATTGTGCCCAGGACCGTGTGGTATTTGCATCGCTGGTGAATAATTTCTATAGAGCGTTGTGAAATCCAGTGGGACTTTTGGGTTGATTGTGTAGTCTCACAGGCTGTTATTGCGGCCGCTCGCACAATCCCAGCTATTTTGTTCCACCTTTTATCGGCAGTTGCACACGGAGCAACTGGGAGTGAGTTACTCAAGGTGGTCCTATAAAAGTCTTGAACTGCAGGCAGAGAGAATTTTTCGACCACAATACGTTTCCCATTCGAAGGCTTCGTACCGGAGAACTTTAACGAGAACTTACATCGCATAAGAGCATGATCTGAATCTATGTAGGTATTCCAAACAGAGCGGAAGTCCTCAATACAACCTCTCCAGCGAGCACTTATGGCAATATGGTCGATTTGGGCCGAAAGTTGGCTTCCATCTGGCTAGCGCCATGTGGCACATTTATGTCGAAATGAGGTGCTGCTAATTAATAATCGAGATTGTGCACCGTTATCTGTGCGCTGGCCTTCAAGACCAAACATGCCACCTAATTGTGATTCAGAATTATCTAAGCGACCCAGTCTGACATTCATATCTCCCGCTAAGACAACGATATCTGGGCTTTTTGCACGTCACAAAAGAGCATAAAGATCGTCGTAGAAGGCGTTCTTCTCGTCGTCGGAATTGATGTTAGTCGGAGCGTAAGTTGCTACAATAAACAAACATCTCCGATTAGAAGATTTTGAGTTTGATCTAATATTAGTGGCTAGTTTAACTGCGCACATCCTGCTATTGCAAGGAATCCAATCGATTAGACAGGATTCGGCACGCGAATTCAGCACTATACCAACACCCGCCTGTCCTGAAATGGCAGCTACAGGATTACCAGAGCAGCGCAAAAAGTAGCGTGTTGAAAGGTTTGGGACAGTAAGTTCAGTTATTATAGACGGATCATATAAACGCCTTTTCGATAAACAGCAAACATCATGCGGTACAATCTGGAACTGTTGAAAGTTTCAAAAAATCACTAGATATCCACATGGAAAAGTATGTTTTTTTATGTTTGACAATAATCTAACAATATTTTGATATTTTTTACCATCCGACCCTATGTACATTTTTGTGGGTCTTGTAAAGCATAGCTTTTTACCTGCATATAATCTATGAATAAATCTATGAATAGACAATCTAAGGTAAGAGCCAATGCAGCTTGCTGGCCTATGTCTGAGAGTTCTGACATTCATCGTTCCGATGTGAGCAGAGGTCCGTGGTTTCAAAAAGCTTTCTGTAAATTCGCGTGCGTTCATGTCTCCAGCTAAGACAACGATGTAACTTCTCGACGCAAGTCTAATGAGTTCTTGTAATCTTCCATAAAGCTCATCCTTGGCAAGTTCAGAGCTACAATTAGTCTGTGCCAAGGCAGCAACCACAAATGTGCAATCGTGCAGCATTTCTGTGCTGTGCGGCTAACATCGTGCTAAATTGATTGGCCAACTGTAGTGAGCCGCATGCTGAAACACGGTGGAGTCTCACTACCATTTTTATTCCCCCCCTCATATCTGTCTCGGCCTGGGCAACCTGACAGTGTCTTAGCCCACGTGCAGTCTCTGACTGTGCGGCACTTTGCCTGGATCAGGCTTGTGCTTTCATATCATATCATATATCAGCAACCACAAACAGGTTACGGGATTGATTGCCAAATCGGTCTTTCTTACACGAACCCTGTAGTATTACTGCACAAAGGCGACTGTCGACTGGGATCCGGTCTAACAGTGCGACCTTAGCTTGCTCACTCAAAACGATTCCGACACCAGCTTGATCAGATACCATGGCGTCGACATCAGTGGACAGGCGTAGAAAGTATGACTTGCGTAAATTCGAAGCATTAGACAACCGCGTAACCGAGCGAGAGTTACGCATGCGTGTTTCTTACAAACAGCAAATATCGGCATCGAGGCTATCAAGTGTGCGAGCCAAGACTACCTGTTGTCCGATGCTAGCTAATTTGAAGGATACGAGCAGGCGGAAGAACGCTCTAGAGGCATTCGAAACATGCTAAATTTGGAGACCTTGATGAACAAGCTGTACTTCTGTCAGGGTTAACCATGGAACTACAAAACGGAAAACGGATAATAAAAAGATTGCATGTAGTGTGAGATCTCTGAAAGCAGTGTGAGAAGAGAGCAGAAAGCATGAGAGCAGAGAGCGTGGGAGCACGGGATCTGTCATTTTACCTGTATTTTCATAATTGCTTGCGGACGTGATACTACCCGGTTGCAAGGACCGAAGTAGGGGGTTGGCTTAGGGGGACCTATCCGGAGCCCTTGGCTAAAAAGCCTGAACCACAAGGCAGTGAGCTGAGACTGAGTGTGTCTTACCTCTATCCATCGACCTTCCTGATATGAGTAGCTCTGCTGGTACCAAAAGACACCACCCAGTATAGCTCAATGGATCATGAAGGTACACAAACCATCGCACCACGTTAACATTCAGTCTCAGCGCGAATGAGTGTATGATTGCTTGTAGTTCGTGGTAGTATCGCGTTACAAATATAGATGTCTGCAAACGTGTGTAAGGACCAAGAAGCCACGGACTGAGAAAAATAATGATGCTTGAGTGTTTGCTATGGATGGAAGAAGTTTTAAGAATGCCTCATCGATGGTTTATTCGCGGAACCAGGTTGATGCTGGGAGAAACGACCGGGTGGCCAGTCAACGACATGGTGGGCTGTGATGAAGAAAAAATCACCTCAGCGCTAGTTTCATTAGGGTCCATAAGATCCATCTATTAGATGGTTGGATACCTTACGCGATATAGCTGCAAACTGAAGTCAGTATAGTCAGAGCAGTTTATTGTGTCATCATCATCATCATCACAGACAGCATTACACCGGTAGTGCGTACCGAATGCTTAACTGCCACACAAGCATGAAAAAGTTAAATCCTAAAAGATGGGGATGGGTGGGACTTAAATAGCTACGGATTCTATAGAAGAGTAAGCACAAAAAAACGGGGTAGAGGTGCTTACACCTCGAATAGAGCATACATTCAAACAACTTTCGTGAACGAGTAGAGCGACATCAGCATGGCAGCTTCCTTGCGGCTTTCACTGTCATGCATCATAACAAGCTTTTCTCGTCACTCCGCTTGACAACATACAAGGTTAAGCTCAAATAATAAGGTATCATAATTTGTACCGAAAAAATCACGAAAGCTCATGCAATGAAACCGTAAAACCTGCTTTTTACACATTTGCATATTCAGCTTATTCGCTTTCTTTTTACGCGTCTGCTTATCTGCCCTTTTTGCTTCAGGTTGCTTGGCACTTTGTTTAACTCCAGTGCAAACCTCTATGATGATGATTAATCGAGTAACCCTGAGCGTACCGCAGATAAACTATAGTGATATTCTAGACATCCGAGATGCGTATTATTCAACTGATCCAGTATATATTTGGATTTCGAAAGCAATTTAATGTTAAACCTCGGGGAGATGGCGAAGAAATTGGACCTTGATGTGGTACGATGGTTAGCTTACCTCTGTGACAATACGAGCTATATTGGGTTGTATTTCGGGCAGAGCCACTTATAATAAGAAAATCAATTGATAGCTGCCAGATGAACAGAATTCAAACCAGTTAACTCGAGGGGAAAGTCTCTTTAGACGGAGGCTCTGGTCTAGGCATGAGCGACCTAGCTTAAGTATCGCCATGATAATTACACATAAATGCAACTCCATCGCGAACGAAAAAAAGAGTCAATTTGCTTGCTGCAATGCGGCGGATAAGCGAAAAAAGCTATTGAGGGTCCTATTCTCTGATCTTTTTCCGACCCATTTCTTTCTCCATTTGATAATTGTCAATCATCAGCATCCAGTGTATTAAGCCACCAACCTGAAAGTTTTCGATGTCCAGTATATCTGAAACCCAAAGCTCAATTTCTGAAAGTAAAAAAAGATAAACCAGATGTTTTCGTATACCTGCACACATTTTTCTTTTGTTAAATTTTTTTAATCACAGCAGAAATTCAGTTCAGAAAATGATGCATTTCTCAATTGATGTCAGTTTATTTTTATCGTTATCAAAGTGTCGTACAATTTCTGCTTCCCTTATTCGAGAAAGCACACTCTTCCAATCTAGCTAGTTCAAAAGTAACCCCTTTTTCTTTCATGTTAATGTCTTACAACCAGCGATTTTTTCTGTTGACACCAGCTGAGGCATAAAGCGCGCGGCATGGTAACCCGTAGGGTTTCAAGCCCAGAACATGATTCAGCAACTAGGACGTCGGCTACTTTCTGTATGAAGACTATTACTGCTATTTACTTTGGCGGAGAGCCTTAACTCAGAGTTGCAACCGTGAGAAATCCTACGCAAACGTCGGTCAAAAACCGTCAGCTACTGAGTCTGTGCGAAAAATACAGCATTCACTTCAATAAAGCAGTAGTGGTTTTAATTTTTTTTAATTTAAATTAAGCTTAGATTACGTCCATACAAGAGGCGCCATATAAAGGCAAGAGTGCCAGTAGCCGTTCCGACATGATCTCTTCTCTGTCCCAGACTCTAGCAACAATTAACTCCTAGGTACTATGAATGTTTCATGTGATCGACAGCAGTTTGGCCATTACTTTGAGCAGCTCCGAAGGCGTGTGTTGTACAAACTCGGAGAAAAATGCAGTGAATCTTAAAATTCCTCGCACTTCCATAAGGCCCATTGTCAACCGTATAAATACTGGGTCTTCGCCCAGTAACGCAATAATATCAGCATAATCCTACTCCTTAACACGCCCATCTAAGAGAAGCACAATTCTACGCGTGGAGATACTGTATGAAATCACAAGCCCGATAGAGGCAAAGTGCCGCATATTCAAAGGCTGCACTTGGGCTAGGATACTGTCAGGTTGCCCAGGCCTAGGCAGATATGAAAAAGGAAAATAGCAAAGGAAGTGAGACTACAAAATATATTCGCATGCAGCTCACTACCTGTGACAAATCAATGGAGATACTACTAAGAGAACTACGAAGATCGTCTTCGATTGAGAACTAAACAATTACGGGAATATTGGGTAGCTTTCTGTTATATCTGTAGTGGTGATGAATGACTAGTTAGGCTGGCATAAGCCCAGACCCTCCAATCAACTTGCACGATGTTTGCCGCACAGCACAGAAATGATGCGCGATTGCACATCTGTGCATTGAAAATAAAGATACTAAATAAATTGTTTTAGATTTCAACAAAAACAATGATATTATTAATAATGTACATTTTGGATAACCGATTCTCGTGGCGCGAACAACAATTACCCAAAATAACTATTGCAGAGACTGATAGCTTTACAAAATTCAAAGCTCAGATCAGTTAAGTTCAGTAGGCACATGACTGTAAGTGGCTGATGAGCTAATCAAGCGTCCGGAATTTCTGTCCATGGAATGCTTTAGAGGAACGCTTACCACCGACAAGGTTGTTTTTTCTTGTAGTTTGATATTCTCGAAGTATGCGACAGGCAACGAAACGTTGAGAGTTATTCAGACCATGACCCAACCATTGTAACTGTGCAGGTTTATTCAGCATGCCCATATCAACATTACTACCGAAGAGTCTATCTCGGAGGTCATTGTTGCAAATGATACGATCACGGCAAACTCCCAAAATGCTATGGAGACATCGGATTTCAAATAATTGGAGACGCCAGTTTAAGAATGCCGGTCAACTGACTTCGGAAACGGATTCTTTTCGCGATGCAATATCCCGATTAACGTTAATCTCGTGATGGTCAAACCGTCGCATGGCATATGCAGCTGAAGACTTTACTTACTTTACTTTGTGCGACTATCTCCTCCTGGAGGATGAGTCGGCTTCAAAGAAGATTCTTGGGAATTTGGGTACAAAGAGGCGTCCCCAGCACCACTCGGCGTTTGTTCGAGTCAGCTTCGCTAGCCTTTGCACAACCAAGTGCGACCTGCAAGGCAGCAGGGAGTTGCCAGAAAGAGGTGGTCTACCAGACTCTGTTCCAGGTTTTTCCTCAGGGTTTTCTCCCGAAGCCTTTCTCGCGATCGGGTATCCCACAAGGCAGCGGAGGTTAAAAAATCAGGGTTTTCCTTCCCTTAGATGAAATGCCCTCCCAGGCTAACGAGCTACATCTGCCCGAAGCAAACTGGTTTTCAGGCGCCAGTCACTCGCCCTCGCCTTTCTCCTGTTGGTAGAAGCAGTTCCGCCGGGCTCGGAGAGCCACTCGTGCAGGCCAGAAGCTGGACTTGGTTGTCAGAGGCTATTTGAGACGCATGCCATATGGGAGCATTTTATAAACAGTGGGAGCTTATCCCCACTGCCACCCCCGGATATGACAACCTTTGGACCCTTAAAGTTCGTGCAGCACGTCTTCCAAGCCTAGGTTCTCGCAATCGGTTATTAAAGTGCTTAGTTACGGTTCAGGGTATGTATGAAGACATAAGCCTGATCCAGGCAAAGTGCCGCACAGCCATAGACTGCACGTGGGCTAAGATACTGTCAGGTTGCCCGGGCGTAGACAGACATGAGATAGAAAACAGAAATGGAAACCGTAGTGAGACTCCAGGGTGCTTCAGCATGCAGCTTACTACCGGTAGTCAACCAATCTAGCACGGTGTTAGCCGCACAGGCATCATCACCATCATCATCATGAAGCACAAGCCTGGAGCCAGACAAAGTGCTAAGCAATATGAAGTAGGAAAAGCAGATAAGCAAGCGCGTGAAAAAAGGGAAAGCAGGCAAGCGGAATATGCAAAAGCAAATGCGCAAAAAGCAGCTTGTTTTTGTAGTTTCACTGCATGCGATTTTTTGTTTTTTTTATATAAAATAATACCGCATAACAATTATGACACACATAATAAAATACACTGGCGCCACTGACTTCGGTTTGTAGCCATGTCGCATAAGGTTTCCAGCCAACTATTAGGTGGGGCTTAAGGACCCCACCCAGGCAAACGAATACGCCCAACTGAGCCTAGCGCTACGGTGAGTTTCTTCATCCCAACGCGCCACGTCATCGACTGGCCACCCGATTGTTTCTTCCAGCTTCTGCCAGGCTTTGCGAATAAGGCGCGGTACGGTAAACGCTAAGTAGCCATTCTTAAAACATGTCCTAACCATCGCAAGAGAGCAAGCATCAGTATATCTCTCAGTCCGTGGCCACCTGGTCCTAACACCCGCTTGCAGACATCTATGTTTGTAGCACGATGCTTCCACCGAATGCGAGCAATCCTACACAGGCACGGATGTCAAAAACAGAAAGCCGACGGACATCTTCCGCTCTTCGCAGCCACAAAGTAGTGTAGCACGCGCCACTGCGTTGTACACTCGGCCATTAGTATGGAGTGAAACATCGCGTCGACGCCGCAAGTGGTGAAGGTTAGCAAACGCTACACCTGTTTTGCGAACATGATGTGAGATGTCGTCCTCGACACAACCGCCAGCAGAGATACAACTGCCAAGGTAAACAAAACTGTCGACCAGATCAAGATTGACATCGCACACAGTTAGGTTTGGAAGAGAGCCTCTCCAATCCTGGGTAAGTGTTTTACACTTGTTATGTATGTATGAAAGCACAAGCCTGATCCAGGCAAAGTGCCGCACAGTCAGAGACTGCACGTGGGCTAATATACTTGTTAGGCGCAAAGCACATGCCATACCTGGAAGCTTCAAGTGCCAGGCGGTCCAGGGCTTGTTGCATTATGTGAGGGTCATCTCCCAGAAGTGCGATGTCATCCGCATACTCCAGATCGGTAGCTCTCTCACCTGGCAGAAGTTCAACAACTGCGCCCACCAGACCAGCTAAAGCTTTTTTCATGACATTGTTGATCGCGAAGTTAAAAAGGAACGGCGAGATATGGCAGTCCTGCCGCCCCCCGCTGGAGATATTGAAAGAGGACGACAATTGTCCGTACGCTCAAACCCTGCCCGAAGTTTGGCAATATAACGCTTTCAAGAATCAAACATACTTCTCGGGCACTCCATGTCTCAGCAGACAGTTCCAAAGACTTTCGCGATCGGTTGAATTGAATGCCGCTCGGATGTCAAGAAATACCACGATAGTTGGTCTACGAAAAGCGTGGCGTTGCTCCAGTAACTGACGGAGTGTGAAAATTTGATCTATGCACCCTCGGCGGGCACGAAACCCAGTTTGCTCCTCACGTTTTTGCTCTTCCCGTTTGGTACTCAATCGGTGAAGCAGGATGGACGCCAGTATTTTAGGAGCTACTGAAATGAGAGTCACCCCGATGATTTTCACAGGAATCGCGCCGTCCCTTTTTGAAAATCGGAGCAATTACTGATTCTCTCCAAGAGATCGGAACGCGTTCCACAGCCCATATGTTGGCGAACAGCGCTTGAAGTTCGCAAACTAACGCGAAACTGCCATCTTTGAACAATGACGGAAGCAAAGCATCAGCACACGATGCCCGATGGCGCTTAAGGCTCCGGACTACACTGTAAATCTCTGATTGAGTCGGTGCATGTTATAAACTGGCAAACCATCTGCTCACGTATCAGCTCACTGATGCCTGATGCAATTTTCTGAAATTGCCTACAACTGTCGCAGATTCCATTTCCGTAGCCTTAGAACTCCACCAACTTTCCGTGTCGGGTCTCAAACTGGCAACCAGTTTACGTTTAATAAGCCTTCGTGACGCATCATGTATGCTATCAGCAAAAAGCAACCGACGTTGGTCCATTAGTTGGAGAGAATTCGCAGAAACCCAGTGTTGAGCTACACGGGAAGTCAGCCCAAAACTATCCAACGCGGCTGTTTCCAAGGAGGTTTGAATCCCACTCCATCGTTCATCGATACTATTTTGGGGAACTGTAAAAAGATGCAGACTCAAATTGGCCTCACAGTATAAAAGTACTGCACGATTGCATATCCGTGCACATCAGGATATGTCCCCAAACCGGGTTCATTGCCGGTTTTTTTTGTAGACAACTTGGAGTGTTGGATTAATCTTCTATGTTGTCAAGTGAAATGGCGAGAACAGCTTTTTATCATGCGTGACAGTGAAAGCCGCAAGAAGCTGCCATGCCGATGTCACTTCAATCGTTCACGAAACTTGATGGAATGCATGTTCCATTCGAAGTATAGGCACATCATCCAAGTTTACCTGTGCTTGCTCTTTTATAAAATCCGTAAATATTTGAGTCCCACCCTTACCCAGCTTCTAGGGTTTTACTTTTCCATGGTTAGGTAGCAGTTAAGCATTCGGTACATTCTACCGGTGTAATACTGTCTCAGATGATGATTAAGACCGTAGCTCGGGTAAACAGGTTATTATAGTCAAGACTTGAAAAGGAGGATAGGCTTTCTCTCCACTAGGCCAATGTGAAATCAGCTATGGAAGAAATCTTGTATACGACCAGAACGGGATAATACGTATTACCAGTTTTTGGTTTTTCGTGCTTTTTTAATTATTTTTTTGTTTCTTGTAAAACAGAAAATGTATATAAAAATTCAAAAGAAGACATTCTCACGATAATTTCATTAATAGGTGATCGGCAATTCGAGGAAAGTAGTCTGAAGAGAGCTCAGAACGAGTCATCCGAACGCCTTTGAATGCGTCTATTGACGTGCAAGCAACGACGTCTTCAGGTTGCTTATTCCAGGAGCTTGTCACTATTACACTGAAGAAGTGTTGCCTAGGATTCAGAGGACTGATTTATTGCGATCTTCTTCTTCTCCTCTTTATATCAGTCCAGGAGAACCTCAGTTGAAGTATGTATGAAAGCACAAGCCTGATCCAGGCAAAGTGCCGCACAGTCAGAGACTGCACGTGGGCTGAGATACTGTCAGGTTGCCCAGGCCTAGACAGATATGAGGGGGGAAATAGAAATAGAAATGGTAGTGAGACTCCAGCGTGTACTCGCATGCAACTCACTACCGTTGGCCAAACAATTTAGCACGATGTTAGCCGCACAGCACAGAAATGCTGCACGATTGCACATCCGTTCAGTTGAAAAAATCCCGTCCAGTATTGTAAAGCTTCGCCGTGATTACAGGCAGTACATTATCCAATAGTTGCTTGAATTGGTTCAGATCTTGCTGCAATAACCTCTTCCGAAGCGCATTCCACAAGTTAACAATGCTTTTGAGAGCGTGAATCCTTGTGTTAGGCGCATGGCCATGGGTTCTTGAGTCAGCCACGAGATGGAAAATCTCGCGCAGCATGTCACCATAAGCTCCCAGTAACGTGCGATGAGTTGGCAGCACATCGTAGCGCAAACGCCGAATACTGAGCGACATGAGGTTGAGGCGTTGAACTCTCTCCACATAAGGAATTGATTTCAATTCTTGTAAACTTTTCGTCGTCCACTTTTGCACTTTATCCAGCTGATCACCTTCTCCCTTAGTTTGTGGATAGGTTGGTGGCAAACCACATTCAACGTATGCTTCTCGAAAGAAAAGATATTTTCAGCCCTCGTTATTTAAGCCTTTTAGGACTTTGAGGATTTCTATCGTGTCACCCTTAAGACGCCGGTGTTGAAGTGAGAAGAGGTCTAGAGTAATCAGAACTTCCCTGTAGGCCAAAACCTCAACCATTTCGATAGATCTGGCTCGTTGTGATGCTGAGGCAAATTGCGAGGCTCATTTAAAGTTCGATGTTATTATTATAACTAATTCTTTGACCTTCTGAACTGAGTTTATATCACTCCGACTGTTATTGGCAGTCACTAATTTTGTCAACTGCTCAAACAACAGAAAACATTTACTATAGTTCAGAAATAAACCATTTTCGATATCTCTTAAAAAATCACCGTGATCACTGGATCCGGTCAATTTGACGTCATCTGTAAAGATATAGCAGGAGCATCATAGTTGAGATGCTTAAGATGAATATTATGAAGAGCATTTGGCTTCATAACCGTGAGTCCCTGTTGGTTTCTTTCGAGAATTCCAATGTAGCCTCACCCACGAGGATATGGAAAGACTCATCACGAAAAAATTGTAATCCAGTCGTGAAGATTGAAAGATAATTTTTTGGCGGCGAGCTTCAACCCTAGAAATCCTAGAAGCAGAATCAATATTTAGAATTTTATCGGTTATTAACGAAAAACAAAAAATCGTACATGAACGTTTCATTTATTAAATCGTGTTAAACAGTAATATCACCAATAGCATTAACATAGCATTAATTATTATGAAACGATCAGGTGTCAGAATTCTGCGCCCCTACATATCACACATACGTAGTAACTGATGGCACCGTACTCCGACCGCTTTCACATTTTGATGTAAGTTTATAACCTTTTTGGTCTGGTGTCATTCCAACCTTTTTGCTTGCTTATGTCAAAATAACAAATTAACACCCTCTGATCACGATATCTTCTAGAACTTCAACTAGACCGCGCAATATTTGAATCATGGTTCAAGTTCATGTTCAAGTTGCACAGGGCTGAAGGTGGCTAAAAGCCAATCACGCGCCCAGATTTCCTTCGACGGTATGCGGTCGAGCACCCAGCACTTCGATATCGAGCATACAGTTCGTACATTTCACACGTTCTTGCTTCCGAATAACTGGAAAGTAAGGTAGGGTTTCTCTTCACCAGCACGGTGAGAGGTCAGCTATTCAGGAAACAATGCAATAATATGCGTGAACAATGTGTGGTGTATGAAATCACTAGCCTAGTTGAGGTAAAGTGAAACACAGTCATAGACTGCATGTGGGCTAATTTACTGTCAGGTTGTCCAGGCCTAGACAGATATGATAAAAATGTAAAAATACGTTTTTTTTTTTTTATAAAGTTTTTTATTAGACAATATGCGGAAATATGATAGACCATTTAACGTCTAATTCCCTTTCAAAGCTCAACACATTTGGGAGGCTTACTATACAATCTGGGAGCTTGTTCCAGAAGTTGACCACACGGTTGCTGAAAAAGTGCTCACGTGCCAGCAACCTGGGCCTACTCTTAAGAAGTTTCATGGAATTACCCCTTGTAGCTGCTTTAGGTGCAAGTTTAAGGATTTCAGTAATATTATCACCTGTAAGACCCTTTAGAATCTTGAAGGCTTCTATTAGGTCACCTCGCAGCCGCCGTCTCTTTAGTGAGAACAAACCGAGGTCCTTGAGTCTAGCCTCATAAGTTTTACCTGCCTGACCCTCAACCATCCTAGTCGCAAGGCGCTGGACCCTTTCGAGACATGCTATATCCTTTTTTAAGTACGGTGCCCAGGATTGAACGCAGTACTCCAAGTGAGGCCGCACGACTACTTTGTATAAGGGGATGAAGATTGAAGGTTTTCGGCAAGATAACGCTGAGCGAAGTCTGAACAATTCTCTGCGAGCCTTGTTTGCAGCTTCGGCACATTGAGTAGCCCATTTAAAATCGCCTGTTATAGTAATGTCAAGATCCTTCACTTTCTGAGCAGCCGCTATTCTGATAGTTCCTTCTCCAACTTCTAGTTGGGTTGTCGCTAAATCAGTCGTCAGAAGACAGTTTAGAAGATTGGTTAGGCAGGACCTTTCTTTCCAGAATCCGTGCTGGGCATCGGATAGTAAGGAATTGGCTACCAAATGTTCACATACCTGGTGCCGAATGATTTTTTCCAAGCACTTGCAACGAAGGCTAAATACCACTGTTCCTTTAAATTGAGCGCACTTCATATTCGTTCTTTTTTTCCCTTTCAGACCGACAGGGAGGTCCTTGGTCGTCCGTTGGTCGATACAATGAGCAATTCCCACATCCTGTAACACAGTGACTCGTCGTATCTTTGACTGCGTGATTGCGCGCACGTTTTGAAGTGCTTCTGTTGTATTGCGTTACTTTTACCAGATATGACTGTGCACCATTCTATACACCTTTGTGTTTTGACTTCCGGAGTTCTCATTTGGTGTGCGGGCTATCATTGAGCTTGTTGTAAACTGATACTTTACCTCGACCGCTACATTTGGTGACGAGGATTTGAAAAACCGTAACCGCCATGTCGAAAACGGGATAAAATTTTGATGCTATGCATCTAAAGAGTTTGGTAAACGTTTTTCCTTCTCCTCCCCTATCCCGTTTTTTCTCCCGGAACGATTTTTCCCTCTGGAATTTTCGCACCAATCTCTTCATTAAAAATTGCTATTCGGAATTATGTGTCCAATATTATATCACTTCTGGATCACGATGCGGCAATACAGTTTCAAGCGTCCGATATCCCGTTGAATGTAAAGCAGGATGCCCTCTGGGATGCATTGGAGGGATTGTTTGGCCAGTTAAATCTTTCTTATATTTACTTGGAAGAGTTTTGGAATCGCGCAAAAGTATCTCCAGAAACTGCAGAGGCATACTTAGCTGATCTGCGTGAACTGGCCGCTCACGCCTTTCATGATCTTTCAAAGGCGCGAAAAGAGTAGCAACTGCTTCATCCTGTTAAAATCGGTGTAGCTGACCCTCAATTGAAAACGTAGCCACCGGGCAACTTGCTGGAGGCGACTGAACTCATTTGTACTTTTGAAGCAACAATTGTGCCATCGCAGCATCTGGTGTTTTGGCTACCGCAATACACCTTTCATCTTCTGTGCCCTTTCTCCAACATTCTTGGAGACGTTATTGTAGTGGCCAGTCCACTACAAATTTGGTGAGCCCGACATACACGCATGTATAAACGATTTTGTATTGCGTGCCAGCTTGAATAACTTGACTATATTATTACTTTGATTGAGGAATTTTCGGCAGTTTAGCTATCTTCCTAGACATAAGTAAAGCACTTGATACTGTTTCTCATAGGTTATTATTATCGAGACCCGAATCATATGGCATCGGACGTCATCTTCAGTTCCTGGCTAACCTCTTTTCTTAACGATCGCGCTTACTCTGTTGAAGTCAATGGCCACAAAGCGAATGTTAAAACTGAACCTACAAGATTTTACCCAACGGCGGATACGTAGTGACCTTATGTTGACCTTCAAAATCCTGCATTCTGTAAACCACCCCCTTAAACACTTGCTAAAGCCCAATGACCTTACTAGAACACGAACACATTCAAAGGCTTTAAGCATTCCGCATTCTCGATTGGATATACGTCGTAATTTTTTCTCCGTAAGAATTTGTTTCACTTGGACCTATTTGCCTGAAGAAATCACACGATCAGAATCTGTTGAGGTTTTCGCTTCCAAACTCGATGAGTTTATGACGAACCATGCGGTATGCGAAGGTCCCTATTGATTTTTGAGATATTTTATATTTTTTATATATTTTTATATGTTCCATATACCTTGTCATCCTATGGTTATTGTTAAGCCTAATGCTTTTTTACCATACAATTTTCTGAGTTCTGAGTACAGATCTCGCAGCCTGCCTATTCTTATTTGGGTAATTCAAGGTAGAGTATTAACAATAAAGCAATTCAAATGATGGAAAGCACGAGTGATTTAGGATTTCGACATTTTGCATCATTCGCTTTCAATGAACAGATACGCCATCTTATGAATGAAAATTATACACTGATCTATAATTCAAACTCACGGTAAAATAGAAATATATAAATTATTCACCAATCTCTTCTCTAGGCTATTGCAACATAATATATACCAATATAAGTAAATCCGATGGCATAGTTTTAGAAAACATACAACGTACTTCCTTAATATCTATAATCAGTTTTAACACTAAATAATCTTATAGAGAAGGGTGTATACAACTGAAACTCGATCCGTTATGATTTCACAGACTGTAACATATTCTCATCTTATTCTTTAGAATAATGTCAACGGATAATATAGAAATAAGATCGAATTTTCATGTATGGAATGGTTTTAAGTATAGATTGATTAACCGTGAAAAAACTATTAAATTACAAAGGTTTCGTACTAAAGTAAGGAACAATTTCTACTTGACTAAATATGGTTAACTGTGGAATCTTCTTCCGAAATATATAGGACTCTGCTCCTTTTTGAAAGTATTCAAATCACATCTGGCTTCAATTCTTACCATAGAAAAAATACGCGAACTCCTTGACTCAGATGTTCTACCTGATGATTTACTTAATAATGGCATTCTTGGGTATTAAAATAAAATTAACTTTCATAACTTTCGAAAGAACAATCTCTCGCCTCCCAATATTTACTTTGCAGCATAACCTCTCAATCCGCAGCCAAATAAATCTGGCCCACAGGAGACCTCAACTTAGTGGAAACAATTCCCTCCTCCTAGCGCACATAAAAACGGTTAATGTTTAGGATTGATTAGTCTTTTTCAAACAATCAAAACGAAAAGGTTCGGAAAATCTACAACAGAGAATTTCACGCACCCTCGATGGACATTATCCGCTATACGTCGGTGCATTCAGGAACATTTATTGACTTTTTTCTTTCTCGCAATGCCAGTGTTTTTTGTATAATATAAGATCGCTTACTGATTATCAGAAAACAATTTGTTATAATATTTATTGAAAGAATAATTCCACTGCAGCAATGATCTAGTAGAGGGGGTAACAGCACCACGAATTGTTCTGCGTGTGAAGGCTCTGCGAACTGGAAAACGTTTCCTGTTTACATTTAGGCATCACATTCATCGGCCCACTTAATTTTTTCCGAAAATATGGTTTCCAAATTCATTGGTAAATTGTACCCTACTACCGCGAGGTGATTATCGAACGGACGTATATTTTGGCGCTCCTACGTTTTTAAATCTACTTCACTCTTGGCTTGTCGTATCTGGATATTTTATACCTTTTCGGATTCCTCTCATAACAAGCATTGTGAACACAATATTCTTGGAGAGAAAACACGCAATTTCTAAAGAAATCCATCCTTTACCTTCTGAAACAAACTGAACCCACGCATGCAAGTTTGCGTAAACTACGGAATATTCGACTGATTTAACGACTGTTTGAAAGAGCTTGAACTTCTACTTTGCTTGACACCTTGGACCATTAAATCGGATCCAATTTCGAGGAGCTACGCTGCAGTTTACCCATACTACACTAGGAGCGATTTTTCACTCACCTAGTTCGTATCATCCGCTACAAAACCCGTCTACACATCATTCACGAGTACACCCACTTACCCGAACCATCGCTCCGGTGCCATGACCTCACAAACGAAGCCCATTGACAGCGTTCACGTGTGCAAACTTTGTCGGAAGTCCGTAAGCCGCAAAGCCCGACAGGCTAATTGTTTTAATTGTCGTGAAAAGGTTCATATGAAGTGCGATGCTACTTTGACCGTCGATGCCCTTACTGTTATCAATGCAGACGAAATTCCAGGAGTTTGCTACATCTGTTAGATATGCAGATCTTAATCGAGAAATTGTACGAAGACAACTGTGAGCTCACAGACCAACGCGGATACGAAAATTTCATGTTTAGAGAGTAGTGTACAAAGTATCGTAGTCTGCTAAACGAGCTACTGATTGGTAAACTCGGATCTAGAGCAGATTGTGAACATCATATCTCTTCCCCGGTTATAGAAAGGCAGCAAACCGAAAAAGGTGAAGATCAACCTGTACACAAGCGCCCACATAATTCGAAACACTTTTCTGACGCGAAATCCTCTGTCACTAAAATGGTTACGAAGACCAAGATGCCTGCTCATCGGGAGGTTCCGCTCAAACAATTGGTTTCAACACCTAATGTTGCGGCCCCAAAGGTCGCAAAAATCTCTCTGTAATCTGTACCAACATACGGGAGTCTAGCGAGACACTTCTGGCGAATAGACAACGATACGACCCAGAAAAATGGTCCAAAAGTTTTACGTTGATGGGGTTGGAAACGATAAAACCTTCAGCTGTTACACGTTTGGTTCGCCACCAAAGCTCCCCACACTTCGGCGAAGCGCGGCTACTGAAAGTAACAGTAAACAGTGAGAGGGATATGGAGATTATTCTTTTGAATTCTTACTTGTAACTTTATCACGTGATGTATATGCTCGTTGAATGTAAGCGATGCTGAATATTTGAACCCAAGATGATGTGTGCAATCGATAATTTGAATAGGATTACGATTAGGAAGGATTGCGTTATCAGGAATTGAACATCTTAAAGGCATGAACTTAGATTTTTATACAGAAAATGAGAGACCATTAATTTTACCCCATTTGGATAATGCATCCAAATCTTTGTTTAGTCTAGCAATGTAAGTTTGTTTCAGAAGATGGGAAGAAATGTACTACTTGCATGACGTCTGCGAACAAGAATAGCTCACTATGAGAGACGACTGTATGTACATCATTTATGTATAGGAGAAAAAGTAATGGACCTAAAACACTGCCTTGTATCACGCCACTTGGAATCGGCAAGGTGCGCGATCTGTGACCATTAACCTTAACACAGGATGTGTGATCTGTAAGAAAAGAAGTGAGCCAATAATGAAGATTGCCACCTATACCAAATGGACTTGGCTTAGATAGTAATAGGTTATGCGGTACTGTGTCGAAAGCTTTGGTTATATCAAGGAAGACAACTATAACTGAAAAGCCAATTTCAATTGAACTTTTTATGCAGTCTAAGTATTCTAGGTGGCAAGTAATGCAGGATCTTTTGTTAAGGAATCCGTGCTGTGTCTTAGAAAAGAAACTAGGTGTCAGGTATTCAAGCATAGCTTTATTTACAATTTTTTTCAAATAATCTTGATAAGAAGGCTGTATGATTTATTGGTCGGTAGTTAGTAACTAAGTGTTTCGAGCCAGATTTTTATCTAGGTATATTAATTGAGTGTTTCCATTCTGCCGGAAAGGTACTAGATTCAATAAATGCGTTGATAAGGTTGAGCAGGAGAAGTTGAAAGTCTTTTCCACCCATTTTGCATATAGCTGAAGGTATGCCTGCTGTGTCAAGTTTAAGACTGACAGTTGATTGCTGACATAAATTATTTATGTCACTCAGGTTTATACTCAAAGTATTTAGTGTATTCGGCGAAGGAATATGACTGATTGTGTAAACTTAGTTTGAATTGTTGTAGGTAGAGTTAAAGTACACAAGGAAATCTTCGCAGATAGCATCAGGTGAACTAACAATTGTTTCAAAAGCGGATGAATTACAATATTTGATAATGAAATCTATGTTGCTGGGTGAGTTGGATGATCTTAACTTGAAAAGTTTACTTAGTGATTTCGGCTTATCCTGATTTATAAGAGCTTTGTTTTCGTCGGCTCTAAGCGTGCTATCTAAAGCATATCTGTGACTTCTTGATAGTTCATAAGAACGAAGAAGGGCGAAAATGTCATGTGTTTTTACAGCAACGGAATGTAGTTTCATCATTTTCTTTTCTATTTTCTGGGCTTTCGTTAATTTTGTGTGCCTAATGAGCTTATATGATGCCTTCATAAGTAACCCTTCAATTGTGAATGAAATGTTGAAGAGACTGTTGTGAAATCACTAGAGAGGAAGAATCGGCTCCAGTCTTCTGTTCTAATGAATTCTGACAGTAGATTCCAGTTAATGTAGTTGTAGGTATGCTTATTATCAGATGGCTGCAAAGAATTAACAGAAGCTGTGGCGCATAATATTTGGAATGATAATATTCTATGGTCACTGTTAAGGAAAGATGGAATTACCTTCAGGTTAGCTGGAATAAGGTTCAGAGTGAAGACTAGGTCTAAGATATTGTCATTTCTTGTAGGTTGGTCAATAAATTGCTTATATCCTAGTAAGTCCATTGTTCTAGTGAAAGGTGTATAGCAGCTGTGATGTGCAGGATCGTGCCAGTTTAATTTTGGCACGTTGAAGTCACCAGCAATAAGCTTATATTTCGTGTGGTGTAGAGATGCTTCTATAAACGCATTAATTAAGGAATCCATTTTTGAGATGTTTAAAGACATTCATTCATTATTCATTCAGTCCTCTCCGTGCCGGGTGGCACTTGAGGCGAAGACAACTTCACGCCAGTGGTTCCGGTCTGTCGCTGCTTCCGTTGCCGTCTGCACCGTGAATCCTTGTGCATGTAGTTCGCGTTCCAACGTTCTGCGCCAAGTTTCCTTGGGCCGTCCCCTTTTTCGTTTACCTTGCGGATGCCAGTGCATGGCTACCTTCGTATGCGAACTGGGATCCATCCTGCAGACATGACCAAACCACGGATCTGTTGTCATCGTTTCCGTAGCAATGTAGGTTTTACGGGATAGGGTTGCTAGCCCTAGCCCAACCCTCCTCCTTTCTCAGACGGGCTTGGGACCGTCTTTGGCGGAGTTGATGGTTGAAGACGGTGGATAATAAATACAACCTATTAAGAGATCTAAGGACGGTAATACAATCCATGTTGAGTCTTCTAGTTCTGTCAGACTAGGTGAAGTAAAGGTATCAGCTTTAAATTTGGAATCAACATAGATAAGAGTACCACCTCCCGTTTCGAAGTTCGGTTATTCCTGAATATCTGGTAATTAGGTACCATAAGTGTTGAGTCAGGCTGGTCATCTCGGGTCCACGTTTCAGTTATAAGAATAATGTCTACTAAGTTCGTAATGAGAAAAGATTTCAGCATTTGGATTTTAGGGGTAATTGATCGTGCATTTATAAGTAGAATACTAACATAAGAAGGAGCGGGATTAAAATGAGTGGAAGTAAGTTGAGACAAAAATTTAAAGCAAATAATATTTAATTTATTATTTTTGGAAAAAAAATTGGCATGGTCATAAAAAGGCATGTATGATACGTATTGAGATGTGTATCGATTGTAAAATGAAGGATTTTGAGTCATATAATTAGAGGAGTAAAATGGTTGAGCATAATAACCAGGGGAGTAAGGGGAGGGTCTGTGAAGCAAGGTGTAGTCAATGGGAGATTGATTATACTGTTTAGGGTTGCATGGTGGTTGAATACGGTAACTGGTATAATGTGCGCTCCTATTATTATTCACCAACGTCATTTGTTGGTTTGGGGGCTTCCGGAATGCCGTGTTTCTAAACGAGCCAGGATTTAGGAGAAAAGTTTGTGTCTGTCTAAAAGTAGGTAAGGGAAGTGAACGCTTAGTGGGTGGCGGTGTTTTGTGAACCATGTCGTGTGCAGGTGATAAATCTTGGCTTTTTAAAGGTGTAGTAACTACAGGTGAATCACACTGCATACACTCAGATGAATCAGAAGAAGACTGATTTCCGGGAATAATTGCAATTTTGCGTTTCTTATGACCGAAACGCCTCTGCATAGGGGTGAGGTCTGGCTTCATAGTAACGTTAGAAAATCTGGGAATGGATTTCAAAATATTTCTATTCTCTAATATGTATGAAACGAAACATTTATCGGTGAATTTTATAAGTATTGGAGGTCGTTGTTTCATGCTGTTTTTGCGTAAACGGACAAAATCAGCACAATCTACCGGACTACCGTATGAAGTGAGAAAACACTTTTTCAAGTCATTTAAAGGATAATTATCAGCTACATTAAATAAAATGATATTCTTAGAACGAGTTTCTCTTTGTGTAATTTCAGTACAAAGAGTTTCAACAAATTTATTGGTTTGTATAAGGATATCTTGATTAATGATGGAATTGGGCTTCATAAGAGATAATAAAGGTTTAAGAGAGTCAAATAAAATCTGAGAAGTTGTTATTTCGTTACGTAGACTCAATATCTCAGATTCTAATTTCTCAATTCATTTAAGATTAAAGAGGTGTCATTATCTAACCTTACGGTAGAATTTTTTGGTTGAGGAGTTTTACGAATTTTAATGCGGCGTGAGATTGATGTTTTAGGATGCATATTATATAGAATATCGTGGAACGTAAATTTTAACTTTAAGATATTATCACGTACCATATTCAAGCGCGCACCGCGCCAAGCGCGTCGCAAATACCTTCAGGATACCGAGGTCATCAAACTACAAAGGCGATGGACCACCGCCTTTAAAACTCACTTTCCACTGTTAAATGCCTATACACAAAGCACAGTGCCTGCGGTACAAAATCGTCGAATTATCCCATTTTAACGCTCAGTTTTCTGCTGACATCATTGCTGTTACCGAAACATGGTTTTGCGATCAGGTGAACGATTGCGAGCTGGCACTTCCCAACATGATCCTACTTCGACGAGACCGTTTAAGATCAGATGGTGGAGTTGCTTTGTATTATAACGAGCGTCTTCAATGCACAGCTGTACCTGACACAAGGTTTGAGCTAGAGGACACCATGTGGTGTAGCCTTCGCTTGGAAACTGGAGAGAACTGTATACTTGGTGTGATCTACCGCTCGCCCAACTCTTCCGATGCCCACAATGAAACGTTGTTACAAATGATGCGCAACGCTGGAAACCTTAGAGGATGCCAATTGTTAATAATGGGTGATTTTAACCTCCCACATCTCTACACCAAAAGTGTGCATACTCAGCAATCCCTTGAGTACAAATTCCGTGAGATTATCACTTTCACTCCCCTATACAACCATGTCCATTCATTCACTCGACAAAGGGGCCTCAATGAATCATCAATTCTAGATCTGGTTTTAACCTCCGAAGCAACAGCAGTGGAGTCAGTGCAGTATCATAGTCCTTTGGGGCTAAGTGACCATCTTGTGTTGTCCTTCGAATTCGTGTGCAACGCCAGAAGGGCGTCGGGCGACGTTAAGTTCATCAGGAGAGTCGATTACTTCGGCCTTCGCGGTGCCATTACGATTATGGAGGAAAAACATCTCGATCTTACGAATGCAGATACTCATTGTTCTAGTCTGTTAAGTTATATCGGTACAAAACTAGACGAAAATTCTACCTGTGTTCCCAAAAGGAAATCAAGAACATTTTGCTTCAAACTCCGAAGCCGCACTCGGAAGTGGATAGCCATGCGAAATTCCGCATGGGCTGCACACAAAATAATACGAACAGACGCATCTTGGGAACACTTTCGTAGTTTTCGTAACAAGGTGACGTCCTTAATTCGAGAAGACAAGCAATATCACCATTGGAAGCTGATCGACCAGATAGAACGACATCCTAAGTTGCTGTACACCATCGTAAACACCGCGACCAAGGTTAAGCCAGGTGTATTTCCTATCCAGACAGAGAACGGACTGACTGATAATGTCAAGGATACAGCTGATGCCCTAATATCATTTTATGCGCAAGTATTTTGTCCAAAGAACGTGTCAACGCTGACGTCTTTGCCGCACCCACTACAAGTCGAATGCCTTAGCAACATCGAGGTAAATCCTACGGTTGTGCGAAAGCATTTACGCGGGCTGAACGTTCGCAAATCACCAGGAGAGGATGGAATAACACCCGCTGTTCTGAAGTCATGCGAGCTGGAGCTTTGTGGCCCACTAAGTGGTCTATTCAGGCACTCATTGAATACGGGAACCGTACCAACTCAATGGAAAACCGGTGTTATCACACCAATCTACAAAGGGGGCAGTCGTTCTGATCCGGCGAATTACCGCCCCGTGACGCTTCTTTCAGCGGTTTCTAAAATTTTGGAACGCCTGGTGTGTGAACGACTTGTTGAACATCTCGAGAACCATCAGCTAATAACTTTCACACAACACGGATTTAGGAAAACATATTCGTGCCTGTCTAACTTGCTCACGACTCTAAATGACTGGACGCAAGCACTAGACCAAGGGGGTTCCGTCCATGCCGGTTACTTAGATATATCTAAAGCATTCGACAGAGTGAATCACTCCTTACTGCTTCAGAAACTGCAGAATGTTGGCGTCATCGGAAACCTACTAACATGGTTCACAAGTTACCTGTCTGGACGCAAAGTAAAAGTCAGAATAGATGGTGAAACTTCTCGAACAATTGAAGCCACGAGCGGAGTCCCTCAGGGTTCGGTTCTCGGTCCGATACTGTTTCTCATATTTATAAACGATCTACCGAACTTACTAGCATGTAAGCTTGTTTTATTCGCAGACGATGTAAAAATCTGGACGAAGGTCAACTCTATCGAGGACTGTCAAGTTCTGCAAGGAGATTTGAATAAGCTGCACCAGTGGTCAATCCAAAACAAACTGCCATTTAATTTCCGCAAGTGCAAAATGTTGCAAGTCGGAAAACCCTTTCCCTTTACCTATACACTTGGCAGCCACCCGCTTGAATGGAGTACATCACAAAAAGATCTCGGAATCTTGGTGTCTGGCACTTTGAAGAACAGCCTACAGTGCGAAGCCGTCTACAAGCGTGCGTGCAGCTTGCTAGGTTTACTGAAACGCATTTTCGGACGTTTCCCACCACACTCACTCGCGAAATTACTAAACACTTACATACATCCTGTCGTTGACTACGCTGTACAAGCTTGGACGCCATGGATGGAAAAAAACATCTCGCTCCTCGAACGAATTTATCACAAGGCAACCAAAACGGTTACCGGATTGAATAATTTACCCTTTGAGCAGCGACTGACCAGACTTGGACTGTGCACCCTCGAGCGCAGACGTATCCTACACGACCTCACTCTGACATATCGAATCATCTACGCGAAATCCCACCCTCTCAAACACCTCTTCAAGTTTGGTTCGGTTGTCCCCACACGCAGCCACCCTTCGACCCTTCAAATCCCACACTCAGAATTGAATTGTCTTCGTCACTTCTTCGCTGTTCGTGTATGCTTCTTGTGGAATAGCTTGTCGACAGATGTTGCTACCTCAGCGAACGAGCACATCTTTAAACAAAGGTTACGAAACCTTATGTTGAAAACTACTGCGTTGGCCCCTACCTATTTATGTCTATATTTTTTAACACACGGAATTACCGTCCATCCAAAGATTCTTTTCCCTCAGTCTGTGTCGCCATTGAGGATTATTTTTGCTCCACCTATGAAGAACATGGATATGATCATACAAGTAACGATTTTTTTAAATTTTTATACGTATATCCTATGGTACTGTACAGCAATTTGCTTTTTTAACCATAAATCTTTAATCTTTAATCTTGAATCATGGGTGAAGATGATCAATGTGCCGCTGCAGCCCAGCAGCGTGCCAATGAACGGCTTCTTTACCTTGAATCCCAAGCTGGGCACCCGGAGCCGTTCACTTGAGGTTGCTAAGAAGCGATGTCGGCTAGATTCCAGGAAGCACTTTTTCAGACTTAGGGTGGTATACTTCTGGAACTTTCTTCCAGAAGAACTTATAACCTGCAGTTTCGTATCGAGTTTTAAGCAGGGTTTGAATCGCAACTGAGGTAGGATTTTTCCTGAATTATCGCCCTAAATGCTATAAAAGCTTAGGTAGTTTACCTTCTAGCGTTATCCCGTAAATCAAGTAGGCTGACCTCTCAATGTGCTGATGAAGAAAAACTTCTTTTTCTTTCTCCAGCATCGGTTAAAACGCGGTGCTCCATAAATACAATCCGCATAATCGATGACTTGTCCTCTGAATTGAAGTACCCATGCTTCATTTTCGCGGATGATGTGAACTTCATCGGATCAACGGATGAAGATACCTTGATGCACGACCTTGAGCGGGTCATAAACTGGTCCTACCAGTGGGATCTCCCACTGAACCTATATAAGAGCCAACTCTTGTCAAAACTGGTTGATAAGATTTCGGTCCAGGTGGCGGGGAATTCCCTCAGTGTTAACGCCACACAGTGTGTTAAGGATTTGGGTGTACTGGTTAGGGCTGACTTCAAATGGGAGGACCAATGTGCCGCTGCGGCTCAGCGTGCACGCAAGGTACTTTTTCGGCTGAAATCAGTGCTATCGAGCAGAAGACCCGATGTATTCCTGCCACTGTACAAGGCATTAGTTCGGCCGCATCTTGAATACTGTGTTCAGGCGTGGTGTCCTCACTACAAAAAGGACATCCTTCGTCTTAAAAGCGTACAGCGCCTCGCAACTCGCATGATTGAAGGTCAGCGAGGAAAACCGTACGCTGTGCGCTTAATGTCTCTCGATCTTTTCTCCCTTAGGCGCAGTCGTTTAGGAGGTGACTTAATAGAAACTTTTAAGATCTTGAAGGGTTTGAGTGGCGTGCAAATGAACGACTTCTTTACCTCAAGCCCCGAGCTGGGCACCCGGGGCCACTCACTTAAAATAGCTAAGAAACGATGTCGGCTAGACTCCAGGAAACACTTTTTCAGCCTTAAGGTTGTTTACTTCTGGAACATTCTTCCAGAAGAACTTATATCCTGCAGTACCGTGTATAGTTTTAAGCAGGGGTTGGACCGCAACTGGGCTAAGTTGTTTCCTGAATACTCTCCGTAATTGCTATACAAGCTTAGGTTTTTCATCTTTCAGCGTTATCCCGTAAATAAATTGAGAGCTAGAGTTCTCTGTGTTTTTATTTTATTATACACAATGCTCCTTCAGCTGACCTCTCACCGTGCTGGTGAAGAGAAACTGCTTTTTCTTTTTCCAGCATCGGCTATAACGCGGTGCTTCCTAAGTTCAACCCGGATAATCTCTTGGCTTCGCGATCGGCGAAGATTTCAAATAGACAAAAAGAATAAACGTTTTGGCAGTGGTGGGTGCTTCTCTGCAGCTTTCCACCGAAAGAAATTCTGGACGCTCGATTGGCTTGGTAGCCACATACTGTCCTTTGCAAACTGAACTGAACTGAACTGGTGTCGTGATTGTCGAAGATTTCGAACAGACAAAAAGAAAAAACGTTTAGACAGTGGTGGGTGCTTCTCTGCAGCTTTCCAGAGAAATTCTGGACGCTAGAATGGCTCGTTAGCCACAAACTGTCCTTTGCAAACTGAACTGAGCTTGAATTGAACTGAACAGAACTGTAACTTGATTTAGCGCGTTGTTTGAATGTGGTTTTCACGCTGCTTTAAATCTACTCAAGGGTGCGTTTTTTGAGTTGACTGTCTAAATCTGTAAAATCGTTCTTCTTCTTCTTCATAGACGACAGGGGGTCAAGCCCTTGTAAGCCGCAAATTGCTTTTTTGTCTATTTTATATCTGCAATAAAAATTAATAAAGACAGAATGCGGTATGTGTGTGCGTTGGGCAGATCTGGAATATTCGGTACTTTTGCAATCATATTTAATTTCTTCAAGTCTGTTCTCACTTAAGCCCCTGTCAAAATTTTTTTCGCTAGCGCTAAACCATTCAACTAGAGGTTTACAATGAAGCTCTCCAAGAATCACTTTTTAGTGAATAATGTGCTGTGATAAAACCCGCGAGCCTAATATGTTAACCGAGAGGTATTGTACACAAAAAGTGAAAAGTTAGGGTGATTAGTGTTGGGCCAAACAAAGAAAGCTGGGGTGGTTCCAGTTGAGATCAGAACGTTCCCTGAAGAACGGAAAACACTCATAGAGTAATAAAGGTATTGTATTTCAAACGTTGTAAAGTTGCGTTAACAAGGTAATATCGGGGCCTTGTTCAAAAATATAAAGAAAAGAGGCTGTCAAATAAAAAGTAGAGCCTTCCAGTTTTGAGATACGCGAACAGCAATAACGTTTATGCGACAGTCCAACCTACTTTGTTGATGGGCGACACTTAAATGATGTCCACGAGTACCTGTGAAGGAAGCAATCACTAAAATTGAATCACAAGGACTCTTTTTTCCCGTTAGTATTCTGTCACTGTATGATTCCGCGCTATCGACGGTATTTTGTTGAGAATTAGTCTCGTTACACGTTCTTGGCAATAATCTCTGAACAGTTGGCAGCCAAGGTATGCGTCCAGCATTGATGGTCCAAAGTGCATCAGGGAGAGAGGGCGAAGGGCTGACGTGTGCTTGCGAAGTGGATTCTGAAGAGTAGCTTTCGAAGGTAGTTTTCGTAGTGTGAGTATTCGACATTGTCATCATCGTTGAACATAGGCGTAATACTACCCGTTTGCCTACACCGAAGTAGGAGAATTTAATATATCTTGAGCAGTACTTGATTAATTTGAGCAGTAGGGGAGTGTGACGACGGTAATTTCCTGGTTCACCACAGTTTCTTCTTTTATTATTGGCGTTTTAATTCCTTCCTTCCAGGCGTCTGGGACTTCTAATTAATGCTGGAATTACAAGGTAATGGGCTCAGCGACTGCTTGTAGCACCCTCGGTGTACTGTTATAATTTCCCCAGACGATTTCGTAGGAAATAGCATTATCATTTTCCACACGTGGTTAACAGTAAACTTAACCGGATATATATGGAAATGAAGAGGGTAAGCGGGGAAATGGTTAACCGGTGTGATGAATTCCTGAAAATTGGCATGTAATCCGCTCCCAATATGTTTTCCACATCTTTTACTGTCATCAGCAGGTCATTATCTGTTTGGAATTGAGGAATACCAGTACGGCAATCAAAATTACCACCTGGTTAGTGTAGTTAGTGTTTTATCTAAAGTCATAGACAGATTTATCAGCGATAAAATCTGCGGATACCTTGTAAAATTTTCAAGAACGAATACCGTTAAACACGGATTTCCATATGGCAGGTCATGCTTGGCTTAATTGCCGTACTTCCTAAATGAAGCCACTCAGAAGGTGGATGATGGTACCACGAGATAGGTCTTCTATCTCTTGATTTATTAAAGATTTCAGTCAAATCAACCAGCTATGTAAGTGTTGGGGCTCTGCTAAACGAAATTTGCAACCAAGCCTTTATTCTGAAGGTGGGTAAGCTTACTTAACCTGTGCAACTATAACAATTGGAGTTCCCGGGGGGCCGACGCTCTTTATCATCTTCATTTTAAAGTTAGCAAATTAGTGGCGCTGAGGCAGAGGTAATCCAGAGTTGATGTTATAGAAATATTAAAATTTTTCAAGGGATTAATCTCTGTTAAATTTAACACCTTTTTTAGTTTTCCCCTGTGTTTCGCACAATAACTTATAATCTCAAGCTAAGTAAGTGGAAAACTAAGGTTGATTCCGGAACCCAGTTTTTTGGCATTCGAGTAGTAAACACGTGGAACTTACTTTTCGAGGAACTCTTGCCTGCAGCTCCAGTGGGTGTGTTCAAACATGAGCTTGACGAACGGTTTTGGGTGTTTTATCCGGTGTATTCCTTATAGGAAATCGTTTCCTCGATTTCTTTTAAAAGCATAAATGGTGTGAACTAAATTTTTAAAATACACAAAATACACATAAAGTCTTTCTTTTTGTGCTTATCATTTGTGTTGCAAGTGACTGTAGTCCAGCTAATTTTTAATCGATTGGAGAGGCAAAATGCTAAACTTTCATTTTTCTGTTGTGAGACCTCTCGTCTCCCATTCGCAGGTGTACGCTTTTCTGCTATCTAGGAAACAATCGTGACAGTGGCGGGTGCTTTCTGAAAAAAATATGGCTACTTTTTAAGACCATCGCTTTGTGTTATTGATACACGCCAATTTTGCAGTGATTAAACTTCTTTAAGCATAAAGAAATAGCCAGTATCCGAGTGAACATAGATGGGGAGTGTGATTATCGAAAAAACTAGACAAAACAGCTCAGCACGGTGACTGCGAAATTATTTAGGCTCGGAAGGCAAATGGAATTCGAGTATGCTCGTGTAGTACTGCCAGAATACAGTTATTTGGGGTTCTTCGATGCGTTGAATCATTGAAATCTCTACACGCGCAGTATCTCTGTGCTGTGTGGCTAACATCGTGCTAAACTGATTAGCCACTGGTAGTGAGCTGCATGGTGAAAGCACGCTGGAATCTCACTACTATTTCTATTTTCTTTCTATTTCTTTTGTCATATCTGTCTAGGCCTAGGCAACCTGACAGTATCTTAGCACACGTGCAGTCTCTGACTATGCAACACTTGGCCTGGATCAGACTCGTGCTTTCACATCACACGCTCGTCCTAATGTGATTATGCTACCTTTATGAGGCGTGCAGCATCTGATTTGTAGACTCCTGATTTGACTTGGTTCATACTCGGCACCCATGATTCATTTTCTTCGCACTCTGAGTTGAAAACGCGTTTTCTACATTACACGTAGTACATTTGACGCCAGTGTGACGCTAATAATCATGAAGTGATATTGAATCCAATGAGTAATGAAACCTTTTGACAACCCGCCAGCCACTCAGTTGTCCCTCCTGGGTCGATAAACAACGTCATACTGGTGGTAGTGATAATGGCATGTCATAACCAAACCCAGATAGTTGTCGGCGCCATAGTAAAATCCTAAATTTTTCTAACGGTCATTTGTGTTTCTCGTGCAGGATAAATGCCACCGAGCGTTGAACGATGTTGAGTTTCATGTAAGCATTTGGGAAATATTGTTTTCGTTTGCAGAAACTTTTACTCTGCATAAGCTTTCTAACCAACCACTATGTGATTTTTCTTAGCGGGCGAAACTGCTCTCGACAAAACTCGAGAGTTATTCCTTCTAGGATGCTAAAAGCATCTGTTACATTTTATAACATAAATATGTTCTTTTAAGTGGCCATACCTCGCGTTTCTTTTTATTTCGTTTTGCAGATATCAAATCTGAATAATCCAGTTCACGTTACATCGCCTTTATTATTTGATTCATACATTCTGGATAACACACTTGAAAATCCGATCTGCAACGTATCAGGTGACGTCCAGCATCAGGCTTCATTTCCCTCAATAACTGTTCTCGATGTGTACGATCTTGCTGCTTCCATCGGCAAAGAATTCGAAAGTATCATTGACAAACATGGACCCGACGTTGTTTCATCTCTTATGCCGAAAGTCATCAGAGTTCTCGAGCAATTAGAAGATTTTGTAACGCATTTTGATTCTGAAAGTCGGGAATTAGTGACTTTGCAACTAGCTGTTGATCGCTTGAAATTGGAACAATCAGAAAAAGAAAAAGAAAAATTCCGAAATGAGAAGGTACTTGAATTACTACAACCAAACAACTGTTCACATTTTCATGCTAAGTAATCTGCTTATATTGTATGAGTATTCTCTATCGATTGGGATAAATCGTGTTACACTGCCACAGTTTATTTCTCGACTATTATCTGCACTCATTTCACCTCACGCTAATGTTGGGGTATTGATATTTACTTGTCGAATCATTTCTAGATAAAAGGCAAAGTTTCGAAACTTGGGTCACCTGCGGCGTCAGAAAGGTCTGTCTCTAACACGAAAGGGTATGTATGTATGTATGAAAGCACAAGCCTGATCCAGGCAAAGTGCCGCACAGTCAGAGACTGCACGTGGGCTGAGATACTGTCAGGTTGCCCAGGCCCAGACAGATATGAGGGGGGAAACAGAAATAGAAATGGTAGTGAGACTCCAGCGTGTACTCGCATGCAGCTCACTACCGTTGGCCAATCAATTTAGCACGATGTTAGCCGCACAGCACATAAATGCTGCACGGTTGCACATCCGTGCACGAAAGGGTAGTCTATAGTGCAACAATTCATGCGGCCTTGTACGGACATGAAACCAAGATACTGTAAAGAAAAAGAATTAAGACTTTTGCAGGTCATTGAAAATCCATTCCCAACCACCGGATACGTATTGCACGGCCTAAACCGTGCTTAATTGATTTGCTGCCGAAACTGAGCTGCATGAAGAAACGCTTCAGTTTCAACCATTTTGTTTCTTATTTCAGCCTAGTTCTTAGCACACGGACAGTATCTTAGCTCACGTGCGGTCTACGAATATGCGGCACTTGACCTGTATCAGGCTTGTGATTTCATACATACATACTTGACTACAATTAATCGAATATTTGATAACGATGTAGGTAACGAAAGCAAGTTAACATACTATCAGTGTACTATAAAATGAAGAAGTCTCACAACCATTTTACTTCCTTTGTCTGCCTAGATCTGGGCAACTTGATTATATTTTTGATTGAGGCCAGAATTTTATTAGTAAGTAGTATATGACGTTCGAAAAGCAGGACGAAAGCACAACCGGTTTAGCGGTTGTTGCCGCTCATCAGGTATGCATATCCGTGACCTGACATTCGAACGCCGATCGGACTTTGTGCTAAACCCAATTATTTGCGAATTCGAGGATAAATCCTCATTTGCAAATTGAAATTTAGCTTCCACGTGGGGACTAAGCGGTGCAACGCAGCACCCGTAACTGTTTGGAATATTTTTCAACATTCCATTAACAACACAGTGGTTAAGTTTTGATTGAAACCAGATTTTTATTAATATGTAGTATATGACGTTCGAAAAGCAAGACGGATAGTATTTCAGCATATGTTAAGTCTATAACCGCGCGGCACTTTGCCTGAATCAGGCTTGTGATTTCGTACATACAAAATGAAAATAATTTGGTCTTTGCGTCACCTCCTTTTGGATACAATGTTCATCCATCATGAGTATGTTCGCTCGAGTGCCTAATTAATTTTATTTTACTCTATTTTTACATGGGTGTGCGAAGATGCTATACATGTACCATTTATAAGTCTCAGTGTGCTGTATGAAAGCACAAGCCTGATCCAGGCAAAGTGCCGCACAGTCATAGGCTGCACGTGGGCGATATTACTGTCAGGTTGCCCAGGCCTAGACGGTGTGCTGCATTGATTGTCATTAGTAATGAGCTTTAGATGAGATCACGATACCGCATTAGTAGTCTGTATTGGCGTGAGAAACTTGACGCTATCTCAGTCCACATATTATCAATTGGCACCTTGCGAACATCTGCTTATAATTCCATCTGTTTATTACATTCGAATCTACAACAAATCCATTGAATGTGCATCTGAGTGTCATGAGTTTCATTTCCAATACTTAGTTTTTGCTTCTTTCGGCTCGGTCATCTTACACCCAAAGCCTAGATTTCGTCGGACATTGAAGCTGAGGAATTATGAAAGCTTTTTCTGCTTTCGCAGTGGATTTTGCTTTGTTACGTTTACATGCATCGCTTGTTGTGCAAAGTAGTTTGTCGACCATATCGTAATGTTTCCAGTCCGGTGTTGACGCAGTTCGGTTTGCACTTTCCAAGTGCAGTGTTCTACTGCAGTACATCAACTAATCAAACAGCACATCACTTGATAATCACACGCTCTAAACTGTCGATAGTTTTACATATCTCGGTAGTTGTTTAAGCAATTCTGCATAGGTAGATGACGATGTCTCGGCTCGCATTTCTAAGTCAACCATAGCGTTCCGCAACCTAGGTCACCTTGCATCAGAACAAACTGCTTCTATTATTCAATATATGTAAAGCGACAGTTCGGGCTGTATTACTGTATGAGTGCGAGACTTGACCATTAGGTAAAGAGCACATTCGGCGTTTCCAAGTATTTGACAACCGATGTTTTGCAGCATTTTGGGAGTTAGCTGTTACGGTTTCATACGCAACGATGCTTTTCGAAATAAGCTCTTCAGTAATAATGTTGATATAGGGAAACAAAACAATCTCCACTGGTTACGATGGTTGGGTCACGTTTTAAGGATGCTGGGCCACCGACATCCAAAACGGATTATTTTTGTGACGCCACATTCCGATTGGCGTTAATCTCGTGGCATTCCTCTACGATGTGTAAAACAAATGATGGAAAATAATTCCAAAGTTGGTGCGGGTTAATTTATTTTACTTTGCCCAGCCACATATCATTCTGGCTCATAGTTTATGGGTTTGTGTAGATTCCTTTTTCTAACATTCATTTCCGCATGTTTGTTGTTTCAGGAAATGGAGGAGTTGGAACAGCTTTGGCAATCCGAGAGTCGGGAGCTGCATCAGCTTATCGACAAATTACAGGAAGAAAACGCGCAACTAAAAACAGCGATCAAAGAGAAAGCAGGGAAAAAAGATGTGGCAACTAGTGTCGTTCCTTCCGGTGGGTCTCTTATTACGCTCATATAACATTCATGAATTGCTCGAGCTTGTAGGATATCCGCTAGTATGCTTCTTTCAACAAATGTGTAATTTTGCGAGAAACAACGATCAAAATTTACTAAATTGCCTGAATTAAAAACTGAATTTTTTGATTCACTTGTTTGTTCATTTTTTACCTTTATTTATATCTCTTTGTTTGTTTGCTAGTCCGCCTGCCTGATGTTGCTTTGCACGGTGTCTGACTTCAGACTTGTGTTTCTTTGTGATGTAGATTATCAGGATAGGTTCAAAATCATACGAATGTCTCTCGTTTCAGAACCCTTGACCTATCGATTCCAGTGCCCTTTCCACTCCCTAAAAATTTCGGGAAAATGCTTTGTCTGTGTAAACATTGCACCAAAAGAAAGTCACTTCACTCCGATGGTGCTCAATAATTATACTGCTAAAGGGTACAGCAAGAAGCGCATCGGCCTTTCAATACTCCTAGTTGCAAACTGGCACTTTTCCAATCAATTACTTACGCTCCATCCTTTATATGAACAACGTAATAAATTCCACAGATCAGCTAACTTTTTCCGTACCCCCAGCTATCTTTGATTTATGAATTCTTTTATAATCCTTCGCTAGAATTTATCGATCCCAAGCAACTTTGTGTGTGTGGGATTGATTTTGGTTACTGACTTCGATCTTTAGCTTTCCATCCTCTTCATAGCTTTCTTGACGCCTCGCAACCTAATAAAATTCTTTTTATCCCTTATTGCTTACTCAAGCAACCGTGGGCAATAATTGATAAGGAGCATGGATGTGCAATCATGTAGTGCTTCTGTGCTGTGCAGCTCACACCGTGTTAAGTTGATTTGACACCGGTAGTGAGCTGCATGCGAAAACACGATGGGGTCTCACTGCCATTTGTATTGCTATTTTAATTTCTCATGTGTCTAGGCGTTGGCAACATGATAGTATTCTAACCCAGTGCACTCTATGACTGTGCGGCACTTTGCCTGAATCAGGCTTGTGATTGAATACATACATACTCCAGTTTGACGGGGATATGTTAACGAAAATACCGTTTCCCCTGTATATCATGAAAAGAAGAAGAAATTGGCTTTGTTCATATATACGAATTTTCAGCAATAACAATAATTTCACTAAAAAATAATAAAAGTGACGAACAGGCTCCAACATCAAGTTACAATTTGTCGGCTGAACCATGTTTTTTGTCCGTCTTGATTGATAATTTCCACATGATCCAGTTTATTATCAAATGCCGTAACCAAACGTTTTGGGAGAAACGTTTCACAACAATTCCCATTGCATCTCGTAATTCGTTCAAAATCAGCTTTAGTTGATACGAATAAATGATGCTTCTGGCCCACAGATTGCGTTAACATTTAACGAAAAAAGCCGTAAAAATGTGTGGAAAAAAATTATTTTATGCATGTCCGATTTAAAAGTCCCGCACGAAATCGTTTTTTAACTTCCTCAACCGTAAATGTCACATCCCAGCTTATCGTTTGACTTCCGTTCGTGCTTTTTCTGTCGCCTTAATCGGGTAACTTTAAAAGAATTTTGAGATGGTTTCGTTGCGTAGCCAAAATCTACTCCGTGGATTACTTTTACAGCTGCACAGTTCTCGGAAGAAATCCAGCTTATGCTGCGCCTGAAGGAGATAATCGACCGCCAGAAGGTGCAGCTTCGAGCTCTTCGCCAACAACTGGCACAGGCAAACGTGGACATGGATGCTGTAAGTATACTTTGAATGCATGTTTCATTCGAGGTGTAAACACTTCACTCCAGTTTGTTTGTGCGTGCTCCTCTATAGAACCCGTAGCTATTTCACTCCTACCATTCTCCATTTTTAAGATTTTATTTTCTTCGGGGTTGTGTCACAGTTAAGCATTCGGTCCATGCTACCTGTGTAATCCTGTCCCTGATGATGATGATGTATGTATGTATGAAATCACAAGCCTGATCCAGGCAAAGTGCGCACAGTCAGAGACTGCACGTGGGCTAAGATACTGTCAGGTTGCCCAGGCCTAGACAGATAAGGGGAAGGAAAATAGCAATGACAGTGAGACTCCAGTGTACACTCGCATGCAGCTCACTACCGGTGTCAGATCAATTTAGTACCATGTTAGCTATACAGAACGGAAGTGCTGCACGATCCAAACTAAATACTTTTCTTGCAATTAACACGCCGCTTCGATTTCTATCAATTCACCGTCAGTAATGCCGTTTTTCTTCTAGATGGAACAGCAAGCAACACGTCTGGCTAAAGTGAACGCGGTTCTCCGTCGTCAACGCTTTGTCAGCAAGCGGCGAGCGGATCAGTTAGCTTCAGAGAAACGAGAATTGGAGGATATCCTACGCTCGAAGGAGAATATCATTGAACAGCTACGTGGTCACATTCACCCGAACATCAGTGAGCAAACCGATAACCCTCCGCTCACATCTTTCGATATGTCCGCTTCAATGGTCAAAGAATTATCCTCTCCCACAACCCCGGTAAATTTTCGTTTTGGCTAAGGGATGTTTGATGTATTTTGTTGATTCGCTGTTGCTCAGAGTGGCTTGTTGTGGAATCTGAAGAATCGGATTGCATGTAGTTTGTGTGTTGTTGTTAGTCGATGACAGATTTACGCCCGAAGAACCCTGCCTCATACAATTTGCCTCGTCAAATGCGTGACATCATTGCTGAAATGTGTAATACAAATGGAGCGAATACATCCTGCTAAAGCTTGGTGACGAAACGTCCACCAACAACTACACAAGCTCGGCGAACACCATCTGAACAACATCCTGCTAAAGTGTCTCATCCAACATTGCCTAGAACCCTTAATCGCTCTTTTAGTATCTTGTGACCAATATCTTCTGTTTATCGCTTTACCTTCAGTCTTTAATGGCTTCCCGTTTCTATTGTGAGCATTCCTGTTCAGTCCCATTGTTGCCGTCGCGTTGAGACTTGACCCTTACGATGTGCGACCGTTTGCTTACCATGAACCATTGAGCCATACTGGGTGAAATCTTTTAGTGCCAGCAGAGCTACTCATACCAGGAAGTTCGATGGATAGAAATCAGACAAACTCAGCCTTAACCAACTGCCTTGTGGTTCAGGCTCCAAGTTGAGCCCCCTAAGCCTACCCCCTACTTCGCAATGGGCACCCGGGTATTGTCATGTCCACAAGCAAATATGAAAATAAAGGTAAAGTGACAGATCTCATGCTCTCTCGCTATCTGCTCACAACGCGTTCAATGATCTCACAGTGCATGCAAACTTTTTAAATAACTGTTTTCCGTTTTGTGGTTCTTTGGGTAGCCCTAACAGAAGTGCAGTTTGTTCCTCGAGGTTTCCAAATGTATCCACTTCGAATATGTTGCCTGCTTCGAATACCTCCAGAGCGTTCTTCCGCCCGCGCTTACCATTCAAATTAGTGTCGTTTAATGTACGGACTTTAACTAGCATCGGCAACTAACAGTCTTGGCTCGCACACTTGATAGCCTCGATGTTTGCTGTTTGTCGAAACACGCATGCATAACTCTAGCTCGGTTATGCGATTGTCTAATCCTTCTAACTTACGCAAGTCACACTATCGACGCCTGTTCACTGATGACGATGCCTTGGTATCTGGTCAAACTGGTGTCGGAATCGTTTTTAGTGAGAGAGCTTAGGTCGCACTTTTACTCTGGATCCCAGTCAACAGTCGCCTTTGTTACGTTAGATTATAGGGTTCGTGCAATAAATGCCGATGTCGCAATCAATTGCGCAACCTGTTTGTTGTAGCTGCCTGTGCACCGACTAATTGTAGCTCTGAACTTGTCAAGGATAAGTTATACGGAAAATTACGAGAACTGTGGCACACTTATCAACAGCCAACGATAGCCATCTTTTTATACATCAAAGGAGCATTTGATTCAGTCGATCGAAGTATCCTGTTTAACGTCTTGCTATGCAAAGGCGTTCCGCAAAAGTATGTTAATATACTGCGTGCGGTTTATGCTCAAGTATACGGATGCGTTTACAATGACCTTTCACCGAAATTCCCCACCACCTTTAGTGTCCGACAAAGATGTCCTATTTCTCCGTTTCTGTTCAATTTTCTAGTTGGTGACATCATGGAATTATGCAACGAAGAAGCCCCAGCTTTCGGAGTTCACATAATGCCACGCGGCAAGCTTCTCGACTTGGACTATGCTGATGATTTAGTTCTGCTCGTCGACTCGTACACAGAAGCACAGGCGATACCGAACAAGCTAGCGAGTTTTGTGCCTGCATTTGGAATCCATTTCGCCCCCTTTAACTGCAGTGTTCTGCTACAGGAGATCGACTTATCAAACAGCACTTTATTGCTTGACGATCAGGCGCTTGAAACTGTAGATCGTTTTACTTATCTCGGCACTTGTATCAATAACTCTATCGTTTGATGACGAGATGACGACGACCGTAGCATTCCGCAGCCTAGGTCACCTCTGGCGTCAGAAAGGACTGTCTATGTTACTCAATGATAGAGTATACAAAGCGACGGTTTGGGCTGTATTACTGTATGGGTGTGAAACTTGGACCATACGTAAAGGACACATTCAGCGTCTCCAAGTATTTACTTACTTTTACTTTTGTGCGACTAACTCCTCCTTTAGAATGATTCGGCCTCAATGAAGATTCTTGAGGATTTGGGTACGAAGCCGCGTTCCCAGCACCACTCGGCGTTTGTTCGAGTCAGCTTCTCTAGCCTTTGCACAACCAAGTGCGACCTGCAAGGCAGCAAGGAGTTGCCAGAAAGAGGTGGTGTGCACCAACTAACCGTCTGCCAGACTCTGTTTCAGGTTTTTTCCTCAGGGTTTTCTCCGGAAGCCTTTCCCGCGATCGGGTATCAAGCAAAGCAGCGAGGTTTAAAATCAGGGTTTTCCTTCACTTAGATGAAATGCCCTCCCAGGCTAACGAGCTCCATCTGCCCGAAGCAAACTGGTTTTCAGGCGCCAGTCACTTGCCCCCGCCCCTTCTCCTGTTGGTAGAAGCAGTTCAGCCGGGCTCGGGGAGCCACTCGTGCAGGCCAGAAGCTGGACTTGGTTGTCAGAGGCTATTTGAGACGCGTGCCATATGGGAGCATTTTATAGACAGTGGGAGCTTATCCACACTACCACCCCCGACTATGACAACTTTTGGAACTCAAGTATTTGACAACCGATGTCTCCGCAACATTCTAGGAGTTATTTGTTACAATCGTATACACACCAATGCCCTTCGAATTAAGGTGTTCGGTATAGTATGTTAGGAAAACACATGCCTGATCCAGGCAAAGTGCCGCACAGTCAGAGACTGCACGTGTGCTAAAATACTGTCGGGTTGCCCAGGCCAAGACAGATATGAGGGTGGAAATAGAAATAGAAATGGTAGTGAGCCTCCAGCGTGCTCCAGCATGCAGCTCACTACCTCTGGCCAATCAATTTAGGTGTTCGCTAGTGATGTTGATGTAGAAGCAGATCAACTTGCATAGGTTACGCTGATCAGATCACGTTTTACGGATACCGGACCGCCGACTTCCGAAACGGATTCTTTTTGCGACGCCACATCCCGATTGACGTAAATTTCGTGTTGGCTAAACCGTTACGTTGCATAGGCAGTTAAAAACTGATACTAGTAACCTTTCCAAAGTCGGTGCAGCGCGTCTTCCAGGCTGGTTTCCCCGCGATCAGATATCGCTATGACTTGTTACGCTTCAGTATATGTCCCGAAACCGTGTTCAACGGCGATCTTGCACTAAGCATATTCTTGTAGTGTTTGTTTAATCTTGTATGTTGTCAAGTGGAGTGACGATAAAAGCTTGTTATGATGCATGGCAATGAGAGCCGCAAGGAAGCTGTCATGTTGATGTCGCTCTACTCGTTCACGAAACTTGTTTGAATGCATGTTCCATTCGAGGTGTAGGCACCTCATCCCAGTTTGTTTGTGCTTACTATTCTATGGAATCCGTAGCTATTTAAGTCCCACCCTTGCTCATCTTGTAGGATTTTACTTTTTCATGGTTGTGTGGCAGTTAAGCATTCAGTACATGCTACCGGTGTAATGCTGTCTGTGATGTGATGATATTATATTGGATGAAAAATCAAAACAGAATCACAAAATCGCATGCAGTGAAACGACAAAAACTAGCTGCTTTTTGCGCATTTGCTTTTGCATATCTCGCTTTCCCGCTTTCCTTTTTTTAACGCGCTTGCTTATCTGCTTATCTGCTTTTTCTACTTCCTATTGCTTGGCAATTTGTCTGGCTTCAGACTTGTGCTTCTTGGTGATGATGATGTTCCGTTATTCAAATCGTCTCATTTCTATTTTAGGCATGCATATTTTGGTCATCCTTTCACATTTCTGAAATTTTGTTCGTCTACCTGTTGGTATGTTGGTATGTTTGAACTCACAATCTGTGTCCAAGTAGGCGGCTGTCCCCACGAATAACTTTGCTATTTCCACGTGGATTATACGGGAACGCGCCTTTAAGTGTACATTACTTTGTGCAGCACGTATGTACTGCGCAATTAACGCCCTGCTAAATTGATTTGCCACGGGTACCTAATCTGCTTTCCGACACCAGCTGGAGTCTTAATATCATTTCTATTTCTTATGTCTGCTTAGACGTGTTCAAGCAGACAATCCATGTGGATCCTATGGATGTGCCGCTCTTTGTCTCGATCCAGCCCTTTGGTTTTCTACATACATCAGAATTCGATAATAGTCGAATGTTGACGTAGGTTATCGCGTGAGAGTGTGGTATGGTATGAAGGCACAAGCCTAATCCAGGCAAAGTGCCGCACAGTCAGAGACTGCACGTGGGCTAAGATCTCATCGCACGAGAATGGCAATCCATAATCTCCCTTTCCCACAATATTTTATTCGAATTTCAGATCCGTTACTCCGTGCCTTTTTGATTAACTTTGCATATTCTCTGAATTTGTTCATAGTCTATAAATCATTACTACATGTGCATCATAGCAGTAATGATAAGTCATACTGATTTTTTAGTTTTTACAGTATCGATGTAAAACAGGGTGAATATTGTACATGTATCAAGCATTTCCATCGAGTTTAAGCTGAGATATTTTAATTCTGTTTTCCACTATCAGATTGATTTTTTATCATATATGTTTCAAGCACGTCTTGCTAACAAAGCTACGTTCTTGTTCACCGGATGTGTATCTGTGCGCTACTTTTTTTTTACAACACATGTAACTTTGCTAAAATGATTCGCCATCGGAATGATTCGCATACGGAACGACGCTGGAATCTCGCTGCCATTAAGCAGCGAGGCCTGGGCGTCCTTACAGTATTTTTGTGTGTTCTTTTGCTTTTCTGAATGATCGCGTCGCTCACAACAACCGCTTTCGGTCTAATTTTATTGTTTACTGGTTGATATTATTTGCTGCCCGTTTCAATGCTTTCCATATGTTCATGCTATTTAGCCAAGTGAACTCACCGAATCACAGCTAATCGAGCGGCTTAACGACGAGGACAAAATGATTATTGACAACAGCAAGAGGAAATCGTGCACGATCCATGAGTTCCGTGAACTGCTGACAATCAGAAATGAACTGAAAACGCGCATTATCGAATTAGACGATGAGTTATCGATTTACCAACGAGCTGGGTAAGTTAATTTCACAATTATCGGTGTCCATCATTTCTCAAAATATTTCGCATTCCGAGCCGTTTTGTTTTATCTCGAGATTGTTTATTGTGTTCGTGGCTTCGGCATACGTTCTGTTTACGTTTGAATGCGCTTTCGTGGCGAAGAGAAATTCTTACGCTATCGGTGTTTGGTTGATGGTTCCAATGGTATGTGCTAATTCAATTCAACAAACACACAAGTGAATACACATGGTCTGGTCAAAAGTTGTAGTTATTAATAACTGGCAATGAAGCGCGTCACAGTCCAATGTGATGTGAGCTGTAATATAGAAGGAAATCGATGGATAAGTATTATAAGGATAAGTCGTTTAGAGGTGACCATTCTAACATTTGGAATGAATACCCAAAGCTATTTCACATTGCGTGCACCGTAGGCGCGTGACTGACTCATCTAAACACAATCACCCTACCGTGATGCAATTCGGAATTACATGTGAGCATAGCCGTGCCAAAAAGGAGATATCAACACTAAATGTCCGAGCCGACATACTTTGCGCAGGTTATATTTCCTATTTGAAAATCGTGACGATACATGTCATTACTTGTAGCGAAGGCCGGTTGAGTCATTGTTGATTATTTTATCTGACAAGGGAGTATCATCCATGTCTTAACGCACACTCGTTTTGTATTCTTTGGTTGCTTTGTAGTCCATCTTACTTATACGGTCAATTATTCGTTGTTGTCACGACTATCAGCGCTATCTTGATCACGTTGCAAATGTAAAATTACATTAGGGTGTCATCATTTCTTATCGGTTCATTTCTATACAACATCACATACACACATCATAAACTAATCGCGCCGAGACGGGACCTTAACGTGGTACGATGGTTTGTGTACCACTATGACCCGTTGAGCATCAGAGCTACTCCTACCAGGAAGTTCGATGGATAGAAATCAGACAAACCCAGTCTCAATCCACTGCCTTGTGGTTCAGGCTCCGGTTTGGGCCCCCTAAGTCATTTGTTACGTCGACGTGATGTTTCACTCCTTATAGAAGGCCAAGTGTACAGTGCATGGGTGCGTGCTACACTACTTTATGTTGCTAAACGTTGTCTATCCGAGCGGAAGATGTCCGTCGGCTTTCTGTTTTTGACACTCGTTGCCTGCGTAGGATTGCTCGCATTCTGTGGCAGCATAGCGTTACAACTTTATAGATGTCTGCAAGCGGGTGTTAGGACCAAGTGGACTGATAGAAATGCTGATGCTTGCGATGGTTGGGAGATGTTTTAAGAATTCCTACTCACAGTTTACCGTACCGCGCCATATTCGCAGAAGCTGGGAGAAACGACCGGGTAACCAGTAAATGACGTGGCGCGTTGGGATGAAGAAACTCATCATAGCGCTAGGCTCAGTTTAACGTATTCGTTTGCCTGGGTGGGGTCCAAAAGCTCCACCTAATAGTTGGCTGGAAACCTTACTAGATATGACTGCAAACGGAAGTCAATGGCACCGGTGTATTTTATTATGTCTTAATATTTTATCGGTTATATTGTTATAATAACTTTGATAAACGAAAAACAAAATTGCATGCAGTGATACGACGAAAACAAGCTGCTTTTTTCGCATTTCCTTTTGCATATTCCTCTTGCCCGCTTTTCGTTTTCCACGCGCTAGTTTATTTACTCTTCCTGCTTCATGTCGCTTGCCCCTTTGTGTGGCTCCAGACTTGTGCTTCACGGTGATGATGTTGATGATACAACGTGTGGCCCTCATGTGTGAAAGAATATCACTTGGATTTCTTCGTCTTGTTACATGGCGAATATTGTTGTTTTGAAAGCCTCGCTGTACACTTTGTAGAGTCTTGTATTTCGCTAAACTATTTTCCTTTATTTTCCAGGGATGACGACCCACCTGTCCAAGGTCCAATAAATCGCGAGCCTTTTGAAAAGCTCTACGGGTATTCGCCAAAAGGGTTTGGTATAAAACAGTTGTGAGTCCTTTGTTATTTTAGTTTGGAATCTCGTTTTCAATACCAGGTGGGCATATGACAACGCACACCTCCACCGATCGCTTGAATCCGGGCGCATCATCATCAGCGACAGTATTTAGCCGGTAACCTGAACTGGATGCTTAACTGTTATACAATCAGGAAAAAGTACAATACTAAAAGATGCTGTAGCTACGAAATGTATAAAAGATGAAGCACAAAGAAACTTACACTTTGAATGGAACAGGCATTCATTCAAGTTTCGTGAACGAGTAGCGCGACATCAACACGACAGCTTCCTTGCGGCTTTCACTGTCGTGCATCATAACAAACTTTCTTCGTCACTTTACTTGACAACATACAAGGTTAAGCAAACTCCAAGAAGATGCTCAGTGCAAGACCGTCATTGAGCACGGTTTCGAAACATATTCTGAAGCTAAACTAGCGACTGCGATGTCTGATCGCGTGGACCTCAGCACGAGAGATGGACAGGTTACTAGTTAGGGCCATTAGCTGTCTATGCCAGGCGACCGTTTGACCACCACGAGATGTACGCCAATCCGTAAGTGGTGTGGCAAAATAATCCGTTTTGAAAGTCCGTTGTCCGGCATTGTTAACACGTGACCCAACCAGTCTAACCTGTGCATGTTCATGTGTTTCTTTATATCATAGTTGCTACCGTAGAGCTTATTTCGTGAGCATCGTTGCGTATGCAACGGTAACAGCTAACTCCCAAAGTGCTGCAGAGTGCTGGTGTTCGTATACTTGGAGACGCGGAATATGCCATGTACACTCGGTTCAAGTTTCGCAGCGATGCAGTAATGCAGTCCGAACTGTCGCCATGTAGAATCTACCTTTGAGTAATAGAAACAGTCTTTTCTAACGGCGATGGTTACCTAGGGTACGGATCGCTATGATTGTCTTAAAAACACGTGCCAAAACCTCGTTATTTAATGCTGCAGAATCATTGATACAACTACCGAGATATGTAAAACCATATGCGTTTTCAAGCGCTTGAATTTATAATAATAAAGTGGTATTTGATAAATCGATGGCATGCAGCTTAACACGGCACTTGTAAGGTGTAAAATCTATTTCAAATACTGGCACAATACTCGTTACTAGGTTTTTTAGTAAAGCCGGTGAATCTGCGTACGCGTCGAAAACAGAATTACATTAGCAGCATGGTTTTCTGTTGCAATCGTTCCTCGATACAGTATATCGTTTCGACAATGTTCGGTCAACGTAAACTTGCTCTTCTTCGAGATCTTATTACGTATGCCAATGTGGCACTGCATTATTGTTTCCAATTTATCACTAATTTTTGACCTGACTCGTTGTTCGTGATCGGGCTTTGATCCATTCTTTTTAGCATGTCCTCTACTGACATGGGTTTTTTCTCTTCAGCTTCGAACAACTTTTTGCAAAACTTGCCTCGTGAATGAGTCGTACAGATCGGTAAGTTTCGTTTGTTATTCGATGTGATTGATGCTATTCGTTATTTATATATTGTCGATTTGTAAGCAGACTATTTCGGAAGACTCGCTAGTTGGCGCTGCTTGAATTTCAACTTCTGTTTAGCCTATATTATTTATCCATTGGTATCTAGTAAATTCCGACTCAAGGTTGAAATGACACCATCTCTAGTAGTATGAAAGCACGAGCCTGATCTAGGCAAAGTGCCGCAGAGTCAGAGACTGCACGTGGGCTGAGATACTGTCAGGTTGCCCAGGCCTAGACAGATATGACAAAAGAAACAGAAAGAAAATAGAAATAGAAGATAGAAATCGTAGTGAGACTTCAGCTTGTTTCAGCATGCAGCATACTACCGTTGGCCAATCAATTTAGCACGATGTTAGTCGCACAGTACAGAAATGCTGTAGTGACCTTTATCCGTTGCGACGGATTTGCCTACACTGGTTGTCATGAGAAACTGTCATGTTCTAGAAACCTCATCCGTTGGGTAGTTGAACTCAGTAGATTTTCTTTTATGTAGACCGCTCCGGTGATACCAAGACACTTGTGAAGTAGATACAAAAGATAGCGGCATGGTGCCATAAACTAGCTCAGCTTTTCGACCGCTTGCTCTGGTGACATGATGTAAATTGCTAGTCGCAACCAGAGCAAAGGCTCATTATGTTGATAGTTACTGAATAGGGTTCTATGTATGTGATTTCGGCTCCGATGTATCGTTCGAGTCTTCTATCGGCATGCAAAGACTTTGTGCTGACAATCAGCATGAGCAAGACGAAAGTACTTATTCAAGGGACTGTATCGCCTCCCATCATCATTGTTTAAAACTATCACTTTGAACAAGTACATCATTACACACATCTTGGTTCAACCATTGCGGATAACCTCTCGCTAGACACGGACATTGATAAGCGGATAGACGGAGCAGCTGCCATGTTCTCCTGTTTGAGCTCTCGTGTCTGGGGCAACCGCAAGTTGACTTTGAAGAGAAAGATGATGGTATTCAGCGCGTGCGTACTAAATGCTTCACCTTACGGCAGTTAGACCTCGATCATCCACGCGAGACATGAACGGAATCTGAATGCTTTTTAAAGCTGTTCTACAGACCACGTTTTCCTTACTGTCATGCTTACCCTGGCCGAGTCATGAGTACAGAATAGAAAATAGCCGTATTCAAAATGATCTACTCTATGGTGAGTTAAAATCAGGAAGTCGACCTTTGGACATGCGTTAAAGATATATGGAAGGTCTCGTCATTTACGCTACCAGCTGTAATGAACTCGCTCTTGACCTCACACTTTGGATGCACTGTATAAACGGTCATGTCCAAGCTGGTGAACGCAGATCACACTACCGGCGTGCAACTGACGCCAGTTGACTGAGTACCGCTTATCGCTGTGATCGCTGTCGGAGAGATTGCCACTGTTGAATAGGACTGTTGCGGAGCATGAAACCATCCATGCTCGACATCGACAGAAGAAGCCCAACAATAATTCCCAGGTACTCGATTTGAACTTTGTAAGATAGTTCTCGCAAGAATACCTTTCTGAATTCATAATCACCACGTAGCCTATTACACCGAGAGTATCTCGATTATTTGTTCATGATCGTTTTTTCGTTTGAAGTTACTTTAACTTTAGGTCATTTTGCCCGAGATACTTCCTGGTGTTTCCTCTCAGGTTTCGAATGCTTCATATTTCTAACTTTATCTGGAATTGCTGGTTGACGAAGTCCTCTGCCTTTCGAAATCTAATTTGAACCGGCCTCGTCAAACGCGAATTTCAGTTCACAATTACGACGTTATAATGTTATCTTTTTCATTTAACACGAGACCCACAGCTATTTTATCTCCACCAATGTTTCGATGCAGCTTAATGTGGTATAGTTTATCTGTCTGTTTCTCCCCTGCTACAGGAATTTCCAGTCACCACTCGTTCGTGGTCGACCTGATGGACTCGAACCCGGTATCCATTTAGTGCATTCCAGCGCGTACTGTCAGATCCTACTCTTTCTTTTTACGCTATATCATTGTCTTTCAGTGTTCCATTACCGTGTGACACACTCCAATTATGTTGCTCCGCAGATTTCATTGATCTTCCTCTGGTTTACTTTTTTCTCCACGCATTCGCGTCGCTGTCGGTGAACATTGTCCTCGTACTTCTTTCTTTATTTTCGTACTTTATGTCGACCTGATTTCGCTATTTCGTGTTGTGCAAAATTTTATCTAACGTTCTTCCATCGCAACTATATCCAATGCGCCACTTTCGTGTTTATCTATTTCATTCTATTGGGCACGTGTGCGGCTACGTATGAAGCCTGGCGACCGGTTTACAGCCGCGCCATCATAAACTGCATGTGGCAGTCTAGGATGAAACATAAATTTACGGAACTGATTTTGACATCAATACTCAGTTGCAGTTTTATTTTTGGTTGCAATCAATTTACTTATGAATCACTTGTGTTTGGCAGGAGCGCCGTTGTCCTTTCTGTCTCTCCGGTAAGCATAAATGCCATCTACTTGAAAACATTGTAGAATAACAGCTTATTCGCCAGCTGTTTGCAATCGTTTTCAAAATCGATAGTGACAAATTTGCTTACTCTGAAGTTTGTCTACCTGCAAAATCTTAGTTGTATGATCTTAGTGAGCTACCATTTTAACACATAATAAAGCTAGCACAACCCATCACCCCGTCTATAACCTATAAAGACAAATCTGTTTTGAGGGCCTCAAGCGCAATAGCGGTGAGTACCTATCGAGAGCTTTCGGATGCTATACAGAACTCCGCCCTCCAGTGTGACTTAAGAGCATGAAGATCCGGAAAGGCCGACGAACACAGTTGCAAACGCTTCAGTATTTGGTTTTCGGATTTGTCTTGTGAGACTGGTTTGAAAACAGGAACTGATGGTGTATGTTATCAACTATAGAGCTTTCAAAAGCTGGTCTACAGAGCACGTTCACCCTATTACGGCAGCGCCGCATGTGGTGGCTTGGTCATGTCTACAAAATGGAAAATGGTCGTATTCCGAAAGATCTACTCTATGGTGAGTTGCAACTAAGAGGTCGACCATTGGGCAGACCGCACTTGCGGTACAAAGACGTTTGCAAAATAGATATGAAAACTCTCGACATTGACCCGGCGAGTTGGAAAGAACCTGCTATTGACCGCTCACATTTAAGGTATTGTGTAAAGCGTCGTCTGCAAGCTGGAGAGGAGCAGATACAGCTCTTGGCTGCTGAACGTAGATCACACCGCCGGCGTGCAACTGACGCCCTACAACCGAGTTCTGACTATCGTTGCAAGTGCTGCGGGAGAAATTGTTCCGAATCGGACTGCTTAGTCATTCAAAAGCTGTAGAACATGAAAATTCATATGATTGTGATGTACATATATGGTCAACATCGTCCGAAGGAGGCCAACAACCACAAGAGCGCCACAATTCGATCAAACGTGACGAAGGCTCTAAGAGAACTGGTTGGCAAAATTACTCAGGCAAATCATAGATGGATGACATTGGGATAGACACTTATAACATCCTCATTAATTATTAGCTTGCCTAAAGGAGACGGTGTTTTATTTTTTATCATTTAGTCAATGGGTGTTCTTTTGCTTTTGTGGGAAATGAGGGATGTTAAACGGCGTTGTCCACAGGGTCTGAAGCCCAACGTAGTTAATGGCTGAACAGGGAACGATTGATCGTGATAGCGTAACCGCTCCAAGCTCCGATTATTGTGTATTTATGTCAGTTCAGAGTTCGTTAATATTGTTTACCCCGAAAGATTTGCCTAAAATCGCTTCCTTGTTATCCGAATTAAATCAGCCGGGCACTGCCAGGAACTTAATGCGACGCTTCGTGCTTATTGGTCGCTATGAAGTGAATGCTTAACTATTTCCCCCGAAGCATGGTTGCGCTCATCTCGCGACGTTTTTTTTCGAATTCTATCTACTTAGGCACGCCTTTTGCATTATATTATTTGTGCTCTGCATAACTCTGGACAACATTTATTCCGTTATCTCAATTTTGTACTTTGTAGCATGTTACTTAATTTTGTCTTTACTATCGATCGGCTACCTGCAACGGTTGCTTCTACTCGTCATTATTATCTCGCATTCCGTTTAAAAATACTTGGGCGGCATAAGTTGCACCCTCGAGGTGTACTTACATTGCAGTCACGTGGTGCTTGGTTCGTTTGTCTTAATAATCGGATGATATGTGTCATCTAAATTATTTCATCTTACCACCTTTATTTTTTTAAATGGAATGGTTCTTATTCGATTAACTTCGCAGAATCAGAAATCGACGCAGATTGTTCAATCGTTTAAATTATTTGCGAATTATTAGGGGTCAATTCAGTTCTAAGATAACAAAATTGTATACGAAGCCGACTAATTGTGCACGTCTCAGTATCGAGAGGTTCGTTATTTGTTTTCAATGGTTGATCTTTTGTGAGTGCGCTCATTTTTCATTCCTTATCATGCCAGGTTTATTGTGGCATCGATATTAATAGTGAAAATAGCTGCTTCGGCCTTACACTCAGTCCACTGCACGGATGTGCAATCGTGCAGCATTTCTTTGCTGTGAGGCTAACGTCGTGCTAAATTGATTGGCCATCGGTAGTGAGCTGCATGCTGAAACGCGCTGGAGTCTCGCTACCATTTCTATTTCCTTTCTGATATCTGTCTAGGCCTGGGCTACCTGATAGTATCTCAGCCCATGTACAGTCTCTGACTGCGGTACTTTGCTTGGATCATGCTTGTGCTTTGATACATACCATACACGCAGTCCAGTATGTATGAATTCACAACCATGGATATAGGAAATTGCTACCTAGGCTGACTCTACGGTGCGTGAAATCATATCGTCTGTACCCTTTCGTGCCAATGAAATCACGAAGATGGACCTTCAGGCATTATAGAGAAAATCTCTTACGTTGGAATTTACACATCGAAAGTTCTGTGCATTGTCAAAATATTTCAATGTATTCGCTTCCGTGTTGCTTCTTGCGGAGTTTCGATAGGTCTACAAACCTGACTTTATTGCTGCTTGTATCTTGGAGTCATCTTGTTGTCATTCCTTGATGTTCTTTGGGACTGCTGTTAGGTTCTGCATACATGCATATTTTTGCTCCTGAAATAGCCACAAAAGGAATGGCCTTTCGAATCTTGCAGTCGGTTAAATTTTGAAAACTTTGATGGAGCGTATATACTAGTCACTCAAAAATGTATCGTTGATTGTCAGTTAATAAATTTTATCCGTTCTAATGCTCACGTTTAACCTTTTGACAATAATCGGTATGGCTCACAATAAAGAGACTGGATACCCTATGATAATTAGATGAAAAGAGGCTGATAATGAAATTTACATTCATTTTTGTTATTTTGTGGTAATTCGATTATTTATTGGCGGTTGTCCCAAACGATATACCATAGAATCACATTTAACATCTTCAGCTTTGAGATTCAGGTCTCTCATGTGTATAAATCGGTGCTGCTTGCTCTGAATATGCGGTATTTCCATTTAGCGTTTTGACTCGTAGTGTTGCAAGATCATAATCGATTTTTGAGCAGTTAGTTACTTTTAATTAGGCTTAGTAATGGTGCGCTGCTGGTCTTTATCCAAGCACGTGCGATTTTCGTTAGCAGGTTGGCTTTAGAAATATTTGTACTAGACTACTCATAAGTAAACATTTGTTTTAGAACATTCACACAGACTTTGGGTTATCGATCCATGATTATTTAAAATCAACTGAACAAATCATCGGGTTATGTTCTGTGAAATATATGTTAGTACATTATCATTTAATTCTAACAGTGGAGGTTGTGCTTAACGATGCTATACCGGCACATAGTGAAACTTCAAATGAAGCGACTAAACAGTGCACCAATTAGCTTTTTTCCTCTGCGGTCTTTCACGGTATTCATTTCCTGGAACACAGTCTATTTGTGTCTAATCGATTATTCATACAGTATTTTTAACACATTACTGATGAACAGAAAATTTGTGCAACTTCGATTAGAAATTTATAAAGACATGATTTTACTTAAAATTAACAGTGTTATTTTAACTAATTGCCCAAGTCAATTTTAACATCAGCGATTCTACTTGGCAATCCATGAACGACTTTCCGCTCATTTTTATTTCATTGTTATGAAAAAGTATATATTTGTTGGTATGGTAAGCACAAGCCCGATTCAGGCAAATGCCGCACAGTCAGAGACTACAGGTGGGCTAAAATACTCTCAGGTTGCCCAGGCCTAGACAGATATGCGGGGTGGGGATCGAACTACGACAATTCCCCCGATGCTGTTCTACGATCTAACGCAAGCTCCGACGAAAAGATATTTCTCGACGATTTTTTAAGAACGTATATTAGCGAAATTTGTATGGCTACAGGGGACAACAAATGCTAAGTAGCTATGTTTCAAAGTTGAGAAAACGCCATGCAACTTGCGCAAACGACTGTCACCAAGCGCTTTTTGTCATTGATTCAGGTCGAATCGTGATTGTTACCAATTTTGATTGTGTGGCCTTTTTCATGGATTATTTCAGTTAAGTCTTAGAAATTGTCTGTAACACTGTGATTACTTAATATCTTACCGTGCAGCCTTTTTTAGGATTTTTTCATTTAAAAGTTTAATCGACGGCCATCCATAATCGCACCCATAAATTTTCCTCAATGAAAGACTCAAACATACTCCATTTTCGCTTTCTAACCAATCGTTAACACAGTTACACCTAAACATGTTTCTCGTTCTTTTATTCGAAACGTAATTAGCAAGAATGAAACGATGGTCAGTTACTTTGATTTCGAAATAATGTCCTGGCGTTGTACTTTCACTGCCACTTATGTTCTCACCAGGGGGGCACGTATCCTTAAAATGACCCATACAAACGTTGTGCTGCAACTTGGCGATCTCTGTGATTCTCGTTAGCACTCCATTGATAATATGTTCAAAACGGGAACAAGCTGTGTGCTCTCTGGATAGTTTGAGAACAACCAACTTTCAGTAAAATTCTCTTCTTCTCGTGCACTCAAATTTGCTTCAATTACACGTGGCCAGTGTATCAAAAATAGTTTCAAAATCAATGTGGGTACCCATCAACCAGTCTTTGATGTTTTTAGTTAACACCTTTGAGATGAAGTCCTGTCGAAATCAATCCATTTGTTGTGCTTCGGATGCTGACCTTTATGAACAACTTTTGGCGGTACGTAGTGTTATGGTATATATTGATGCGCTTATTCAAAAGGTTTGCTCACATTTAGGCACTATATTGTCCGCAAAACGCTGTTTGTTAATCAATGTAGCTGCTGAAGTGCTATTTGGATCATGACCCGGGAAAATACATTTCGCAATGGGGATTCAGCATGAAGCAATCGTTAATTTGAACGATTTTTTCATCGTGATAATGCACATGGGAAATGTGCACAATTCGCATAGTTTGGGATAGATATTCCAAAGCATCAACTGGATTCCTTTGTTTGAGTATGAGTCGAAGTTGCAAACAGAATGGTGGTTTAGCGTTCGGTTGAATAAACATTTCATCACATTTTGACTCGCTTTCCAGCAAGGTTCATCGATTTTCGGCAGCATGCTACAGTTCCGTGATCATTGAATTAATCAATAAATGTTAACTTTAAGGTCACTGTTCGCCGTTTGGGCGCGTCCAACATGCGCGAAAAGTTAAACGGAATTATCCCCAATTATTCGAAATTTAAGTTGAGAATAAATATGCAATAAATTGTTGTGATTGGGAAAAATGAGTTCATCTAAAATTATTATTATTATTATATTATATATATATATATTATATTATTATATTATTATTATTATATTATATATTATTATTATTATTATATTATTATTATTATATTATTATATATTATATATATATTATTATTATATTATATATATATATATATATATATTATACATATTGAAGCCACTATTCGGTAAACCAAAGTGGATTAATGGATGTTCTAAAGGGAAATATAATTTTTGTGATCTACTATTTTAATCTAGATTCACCTCTAACTAAATCCTGGTGCAGTGGTTGGGAAAAACCCGTGAGGTTGATATTAATACGTCTCTTGTTTAAAACATAATGTTCATTGAAGGTTACTGTAGACAGTGTTAGTGTAATCCTCATGAACTTGCATGTATGTATTTTTCAGGGTATTAGCCTTAAAACATCGTGTTTCATGAAACGTTATTTGATGCACGCATTCGTCATGTCCTAAGTCCCACGAGCTATCCCGTACAGAAAATCAAGCACTATAGAAGAAGAAGATATTGGCTCTATTCATATAAACGAATTTTCACCGAAATTGACGAACAGGTCCCGACATCAAGTCACAATTTGTCGACTGAGCGATGTTTCTTGTCCGTCTTGATTGATAATTTCCACCTATGGTCCAGTTTATTAAGAACTGGCGTAATCAAAAGTTTTGGGACAAAAGTTTCAAAAAAATTCTCGGTATCTCGTATTTCGTTCAAAATTTCACGTCCAAAATTGGCGTGCGTTAACATTTAACCAAAAAGCGGAAAAATGTGTAGACAAATTTTATGCACGGCCGATTTAAAGGCCCCGCAAAAAGTGCTATGAAAATAGCATTATGTTTATACATCGAATCGGGCGATAAGTCCGTTCATACAATGAATAAACCATCGTTGCTTGTAAGGAATAGGATAACGTCTCCAATGATTAGTCTATAGTGAAAGACGAATTGATTCAGTTTAGCTACCATTTCTTTATAAAGCTTTTTTCGGATGCTGAGAACTAGTTTTGTTGATCGGTGATAGATTCGCTGCATAATTGCAACGTCTTTACTGAGCTACGAAGATTATGACTGTACACCGTATTTCATGACTGGTCTCAAGTATGTATTCATGATCCTTGGGAATATCTTGGGCGAAAATTTCCCAAATACCCGTTTGAGTAGATTCAGAACACGTGCTGCTTTTTTAAAGGCAGTGTTAGTTTGAAGTGTTTTTTTTAAGATGAAGCATATCCAGACACATCATTTTTACACTGCACTTTTCAAGGACAGGTTAACCTATATGGCATGTGAACTCTACTCGATTCCCCATATTCATGAGCCTGCATTTGATGAAGTTAAACGGCAATTTGTTTTTCATCGACAAGCTGTGAAGCGTATTAAGATCTTTTTGTAATAGCAGACATACAAAAAATCCCCGGGTGCTGATGAAATAACACCCTTTATTCTAAAACAATGCGTCCATGCTCTATTCTCACCACTCTCTGATCTTTTCGACCTGTCACTGAGTTGCAGCAAGGTTGCTACTGACTGGAAAAGTGGATTAATCACTCCGATATACAAAGGAGGGAACCGATCCGATGTGTCTAACTACAGACCAGTCACGTTGTTGCCAGTGGTCTCTAAAGTTCTCAAACGATTTGTAGCTGACGAACTTATCAAACACTTGGAACAAAATAAGCTTCTTTCCATCGCTTAGCACGGATTTAGGAAGGCAGTGTTGATGGAAGGTAGTGTAAGTTTGAAGTGAGCTTTTTAAACTGGAGCATATCCAGACATCCAAATCTTTTACTTCATTGTAATTTTTAAGGACATGTGAACCTATATGGTATGTGAATTCTACTCGATTCCACACATTCATGATCCTGCATTTTTTGAAGTTAAACGGCAGTTTGTACTTCAACGACCAGCTGTGAAGCGTATCAAGATCTTTTTATAATAACAGACAGTCTTCTGGGCTACGGATGCAACGCCATATCTTTATGTCGTCCGCAAATAACGAAATGTTACATCGAACAATTTCCGGTACTTCATTAACATAAACCGGAAAGAGGATCGGACCAAGGACTGAACCTTGGGTAACTCCGCTAGTTGCTGCGATTGGTTTGGATAATGCACCATCAACACGTACCTGGTTAGTGCGATTTGTTAGGTAATCATTTAGCCAATTCAACAACTTTCCAGTGATACCAAGGCTTTCAAGTTTCTGCAGTAGTAGGGAATGGTCAACACGATCAAATGCTTTTGAGATATCTAGGTAGTACACGTGTATTGCTTGCCCTTTGTCTACCGATTGTGTCCGATCATCCAGGGTTACCAGTAAATTAGATAAACAAGAATAATTAGGTCTAAATCCATGCTGTTTCATCGAAAGCAATCGCTTATTTTCGAAATGTTTCATTAGATCATCAACAATGAGGCGCTCAAGTAATTTGGAAATCACAGGTAACAAAGTAACAGGTCGGTAATTAGAAACATCGGAGTGATTTCCAACTTTATAAATAGGAGAAATTATTCCGCGTTTAGAATTTGTAGGAATCACTCCATTTGCCAGTGTTTGCTTGAGCAGGTATGTGAGTGGTTTGTATAGCAAATTTGTACATTGCTTTAATATTAGCGGAGTTGTTCTGTCGGCCCCAGGAGAGTTTCCTGTTTTAAGATTTAATAAGGCTTAAAGGACGCTTTTGACATTACATTTATTTCACTCACGACAAACTTGGTTGAAATATTTCATTTGGGATGTTGATTGCATGGTCTCGGGCTGAATACAGATGAATAAACGTCCGTTAGCTAATCGGACTGAGCACCAGAGTGTATCCCGTAACACGATGCCTGGATTCGTAATCTGACGGCACTGAAAGTTTTGGCTATAATATAAAGCTACTCATTTCGTTTCACGGCCATGGCGAATAAGTGGCATTCCTGGTAATTCTAGTTCACTATTTGTTTGGTGAGTCCGAAGCAACGTTTCCGTTACAGCGATGATGCCTGGTGAACATTTCAGAAAAACTGCACGCAGTTCATCGATTTTGTTTCATAGACATTGTGCGTTTGGTGTAAGGGCACTTCATGGTACTTTTTCTCAAGCAGGATGGGGTGTGTGGAAAGGAGGCTATCGGAGTCCCGAATTTATGTAAGGCCGACTAATATAGAGTCGGCGTTTGTAGAATTTTTGCTTGCAAAGGATGCCTGATCGTATATCACTGAGGAATCTCCATTGTAGCTGATCGTGTTGGCGCTGCACTGCTTTATCAGTTGCTTCGTCAGCTTCTGTGACTAAAAAAGGATGAAACTTCGATCAACTCTCTGCTTTGTTTGGGCTTGTTGCTGAGCGTTTCGGCCAATTTCCCACCAGGGCACATCAGCGAAGATCCTTGCGGTGGTCTCCGAACGCTCCCCACGCAAATGGAAAGCACATAATAAGTTGTTTTCTATATCCCTTTCAGAGTTGACCGTGATTTTAAACAGTCTTGGCTGGTCCATATTTGATGAAGTAGGTTTAAGATTCAGTCGTATCAATAATAGTGGTTCAAGTGGCTCCAAGTCCATGCTGCTGCATAACCTACTCCATTCTTCGTTATCGTGCTTTAGCCTGTCCCCTCGTAAGGTGTCACTCGTTCCTTTACGTTGGTGCAAATCACGCTTAGTCCACGGAGCGAATGTACACTGTGTCTGTCGCTTTCGCTGGTTGTGAGACGTTTCATCTGCCTCAGATCGAATACCCATCGTGTCCACTTCAGGAGTATTTTGTTACCGTGACTCTTGTTTTTGAACCTGAGGGTTTTCGATGAACCTTCAGATGAGTAAGTGTCATTGGCTCCGTAACTTGTGGCGGGCCAGGGATGTTCTGGGTAGACAGGCCTTTAACAGTCGTGTTTGTAATGTTAACGTCTTGATGAAACGAACGTTGTTCAAGACTCTCTAGCACATTTGCACCAGCTGAACCTTCGTGATGAATGATCTGCGAAGACGCAGCTTTTATCTGACTGGTATTACCGTCAGTTGTTTCCAATTTATGGAACCTACGCGCAAACTGAGTATTTTCAGCGGTGACCAGAGTCTCTAGACATACCTTCAACGTTTCTATGAGGAGCACTAAGTTCAGCATCCGATCATCCAGGTTGCTTTGCTTGACACTTGTTCGAGCAATCGTCGTCGAATCATCTACTTAGATGAGGTCTTCTCGCGTCCTTCAACTTTTAAAAATAAATTTCGAAACCCTTATACAAATTACATATCGCTCATTAGCCGCTGAGGTTCTTCATCTGTTCCTTCTTCTCGAGGTCTCGCATGTTGAAAAGCTATCGCGTATTTTTTGAAAACCGAATTCATGCAGATTTGCAATTGTTATCGTCAAACGTTTCAGTGCTTCCTGTTCTTGTGCTGTGCCGTTGGATAGTGCTCTGCCTACCTTACGAGAGTTTACGCATCTACAATTTAATTTTTTAAAGCAGTTTGCTTTTTGTCATTCCGAAGCTTTAATCCTGGCTAAAGCTAGTTGGCAGGCAGCAGGAGTTTAACTTAAAAAGCCAGAAGGAAGCAATTTCAACAACGACTTTCGTGTTAACTTATGCTGGAGTAGGGGATTTAGGTAGAACACCGCATCATCTTGTCTTCCATTCTTCATTCATTCGTCGGTTGCATAAAAATGCTCAAAAAGATGGAGGTAAGATGTTTCCCGCTTAATGCAAGGGATTTACATAAACTTTTCGGTAGGCACCAAAATGCTTTCTCGTCAGCTGAACCGAACCGGTTTCTGATATGACAGAATAATCAAGGTGCATTCATTTACAGCACTATTGCTCTATTATTTCTTAATGAGACGTTGAGGATTTTAATTTTATTCTGTTTACATTACAATTCACTAGATAATATATATATTATAATATATAGTAATGATATTATATTGTAGATGACCGCAAAAAATTTTGAGGTGTTTGAGGACAACCCAAAGTATAGTGAATGTACTGTAATATTCTCATACCTGGCTAGATCGTGCATAATATACCGTACTGATAGAACAGCTGTCTAGCATCAGTCCTCTTGATTAAGGGAAAAGAAGAAGAAGAAGAAGAAAATGACTTTATTCGTACACACGAATTTTCAGCTGTTACAATAATTTCACCACAAATTTAAAAATGATAAACATGTCCCGACATCGAGTTACAATTTGTCGACTGAACGATTTTTCTTGTCCGTCTTAATTGATTGACATACGATCCAGTTTACTAGCAAATGTTTTTGGGTCAAACGTTTCACTGCAAGTCCCGGTATCTCGTACTTCGTTCTAAAGTGCACGTCCAAATTTGACCTCAGTTGATCCGAAAATATTTGATGCATTTTACCCTTGGAGAAATTAATTGTATGCTCGGCCGATTTGAAGGCCCCGCAAAAGTTATGCGAAACACGTGATGGGTAATTATCGGTAGGGTAAAGTTGACGTTGATTATCCGGGTTACGTTTGATGCGCTGCAGAATATTTGCACTTTTATAAGCCCTAATCTGTGAGGAAGTTTTCATTCCAAAAAACTACTTCAATTATCTTGTGAGACAGAAGTACAACAGGTGAAGTGTTGAAAAAGGCGTAACCCAGAGACACCTCAGTAGACCCGTTTGTGATATAATCGACAGTTGACCGCAAACTCACGTTTATGAATTTTATGGACGACAATGATTTTATTCATGTTCGCATCCGAAGTCGTCGAGGTATTATTTTGATCTGTTATCTAGAACACTTCGGCTGTCTTTAAATTTTAGACCTGCGTTTTCCTCAACACGTGAGAGACGATAACCAAATAAAAACTGTTCAGTTTAGCTTCACAGTTTCCTTGCATAGATTGATTATATTTACGACAATGTGAGGTGTTTGCATTTACTCAAGTACAAGTAATGTTGATAAATATTCTGCAGATCCGCTTATCGGTAACGATGGCTGACGAGAGATAATCAAAACAGGGTTGTGTGAATAGTTGTTCGCAAAGAAGCTGACACTATTAAACGGTGTAAATGAGTAATCGAGTAGTTTCTTCCGAAAGATCATCATACATGCTACTGCCTATTGTCAAGCTGAAATCTTGTAACGAATTCTTCAGCTATCAGAGCAATTAGAATTTAATTCCGTAACATAAATCGACGATTCTGTTTGGCTTCGTGTCAGAGATTGGAACGACGCTATTAACTATCTGTTCTAATGTATAATCAGGAAATTAAACTGGTAATTACTGGAAGGATAGTAGGATGATATCGACCTATTGTCTACGCATGTTGCGCCAAAGATCCCAAAGCGTCCATTATACTTATTACTACAACGAGAGCTCGATAACTAAATATAACTGAGTAGCATTAAATACTTCTTTAGTTTACTCGCTTTGCGTATCATGAATAGCTTATCATTGTGGCGTGAAAGATTTAAGCTTACTCATTGTTCACAAGCTTATTGTCTTACTGCACTTGATCATTCTGTTTTTGCCTAATGAGCTCGAACAGTGAGGAAGTCAGTGTATGGTTCTCAGGAGGGCACCCTCTTAATGAATCAAACAAGCCCGAGTGCCTGATCGTTCTTGTCACGATGAACTTCAACGAACATGTCAGCAGTTCTCGTAGGAAAGCATGGAGACGTTACTTTAATGCACCATCACATATTCGCCGCCGTTTTATGAGTTCTCCTTTTTCTAAAGAACTCAGAGCAAAATATGAAGTTCGGAGTAAGCCTATTCGCAAAGGATATGAAGTTCAAATTGTTCGTGGAGAACGTGAAGATTCCACCCCTGCCAAAGTAATTGCTGTGTATCGTAAAAATATGTTCTCCATATTGAACGTGTTCAACGTACTAATAACAATGGTGCTACTGTTCATAACAACTTGGCGACTGGAAGAAAAGAACCCAATAATTCGAAATGACAATCACAGCAGAAGAATTGAAATCAATACTTCAACAACAACAACGTCAATTCGAAGAAGCTCAAGCCCTTTTGATCCAGACACTTTTGAAAAATCTGAGTGTCATTTCTGAAGACAAGAAGACTGACGTACAAAACCCAGCGGTGGATGCAATCATCAACAGCATCCCCGAATTCAATTACGACTCAGAAAGCGGTTTCACCTTCGAATATTGTTTCACAAGATTCAAAGATATTTTTAATCCGACCTCTGATGATGGCCGAAAAACGAGATTGCTGCTGAGAAAAATGGGAACGTTCGAACATGAGAAGTTTATCAACTTCATTTTTCCGAAATCCCCATATTCATTTTCTTTTGATCAAATCGTACAATTTTTAGAAGATATCTTTTGTCAACAGTCTTCTTTGTTTAATAGACGATATGATTGCATGAAATTGGTCAAAGAGGATTTTGATGATTTTGTGACGCATGCAGGGAAAGTAAATAGAGCACGTGAACGATTCAAATTCAAAGATATGGCTGAAGACCAATTTCTCTCGCTGATGTTCGTCTATGGTTTGCAGTCAGATAAAGACCATGACATTCTCACGAGACTATTGTCAAGATTTGATCAAGATCCGAACATCAACATGATGTCAATACAACTGAATGCCAGAGATTGCTGAATTTGAAGCGTGATACTGCGTTGATCAAACAAAAACCCTGTCAGAATGAGTCGGTGGTGCTAGCCGTCAAGCACTAAAGTAGTCGTCAAAATTATCATCAAGTTGATCAAGACGCCAAGCCCCTATCCAAGTGTTGGCAGTGTAGCGAATGGAATTTTGCGCGTTATTGCCCATTCAAGAAACACCGATGCCAGAGGTGCAACAGAAAGGGGCATAAAGAAAATAACTGTCGGGTAAACTATTTTTAGAAACCTGTGTTCAATGATTCCTGTCAGTCCTATTCTGTCTTCGCTACCTTCAAAACCCCAGATCATGGAAATTCAGCGGACGAAGACCCGCCTCAAATTAATTCCGTAGAATGCAGACGAAGAAGGTGGGCCGATCGAAGACGTGTTCCAGTGACTCACATGCAAATGGATCCAAAACTGAAGCATTGCCAAAACCAAGCTCAAACGGGGAGGTGTTAGGAGGGCATCCTCCTAAGGAATCATACAAGCCCGAGTGCCTGATCGACCAAAGTTCGCAACGGAGGAAAAATTGTTGTTGGGTGAGTCATGGTGTACCTCGGCCACAAACCCCATGTTCAGTAAAATTCAAATTGTCTGACTCGCCCACGACAACCAACATCCGTCGTTCCCACTATGCACCTTCATACGATTATGATGTACCCTACACGTTCTCCCTGTTGTTACCATATAAATACAGACCATGTCCACGGTCCAAACGCACACACTGGCGATTGGACCATGGACTCCCGATCAATGTCACATCTTGGTCTCGATCTGTTTTCCTGGCTGTTGGGTTAGAACCACGCATAGACCGATAGAACACAACGACAGTCTCTGCTGCAACATCAACGACACTTTCATTACAACAATGGTGTAAATTTTGGTGAATTTGGTGAAGAAAGTTGTCAATTTATGCCATTCGACGCATTCTCCAGATTCACACTTTGAAGATGACTTCCCAAGGCTTACTTTGCCAATGTAGTTAACTGATTAATTATGCGTTTCAGTTTTGTGCTAGCCTGAATGATTTTGTGCGAGGCAAAGCGAAATTTTGTCACTTCAGCTCATCAAAAAATCCACTAAAATTTAGCGACCATCTATTTGCTTCCCTAATCTACAGCTTGATTGGGGTTTCTAGAGGACGTGACAAACTTTGTGCATGGATGTGAGCAAAACCCTTCATTCGTTTTTTTTAATTTATACTTATTTTTCACTGAAGCAGAATTAGATCGATCACATCGTTAATTTCTTGTTTGGGTACAAATTACAGCAATGCAACTGTTACGCATCCGTCCACTTGCCATTCCGTGAACCGAAATGATGCGCCGTTTACGTTCTCAAGCTGCGTCAGGTCAAGCACCAGCACTTTTAATTCACGTGATCAAATAAATATAACTTGAACTGGCGACGGATTTGTCGTGGACCCCTGGTGATGTCGAGGACGCGTAAAGGGAAGCGCAATAAACTATGCACGATTTATTGTGAAACAAACAAAATGTACCGTGATTGAATTTTGAGTAACACTGATCGTGAAAGTGAACCATCGTATGGTCAGAATTCATGCTAAATCGTCGCATGAATTTAAGACTCAATATGAGAGCATGCTAGAGCTACTAACTGGTTGGTTTACTTTCGATGCATGTTAATTTAAGCGAGGGATTGTAAACTAATTTTAATTTAACATCTACGATCAAGTATAATCTGATGTTTGAAAACCAAGCAAGGCTGTTCTCGTTGTCCTCTTTCGGTCGATGTCGATCAGGAATGTGCGTCACAGGCGAATAACGAGTTCACGATCTTCAGCTTTTCAAATGACTGAAAAGTCAGATCCTGTCGGGATGAATAATCTATCCCACAGCACTCACAGTGATAGACAGTGCTCGGTCGATCGGCGGC
>JACCGJ010024412.1:0-13880 GCA_013407085.1 Atriophallophorus winterbourni
AATTCGCGAAAGTTTGTCCTTATCGAATCAGTTCTGGCCACCCTGTGATTAGCCCGTGCATAATATCGCTTTGTCCACCAATTTATAGTGCTACTGTGAATTCTGAAGTCGGATTCTTTGCTTTTATGTTTCGGGACATAGATTTAAATGTATCACGTTGATGGTGTAATCTGTCAGGGTTTTTAAATGTGAGTCCGGATCACTGAAATTCATATTATGTTCACCAAAAGCCACCATTGTTTCCATCAAACCAACGTAATCCACTTTTCTATTTTAGTTTTGTCTGTTTATGAATCTACTTGCGTTTCAAACGTTTTGAAAGAACAGAACAAGGTGTTCGCTTCGACACAGCGGAGGGTGATACTGCACATCTTATGAAACGACACTACAGGTTGAAAAGTTGAGTATGCGCTAACCACTTAATCGCTAGCTGAATAAAAACTGCAACATATATGTTACATGCAAGGCATATAAAAAACTACATCAATTACCACTCGCAAATGAAGACGGTTTATTTATTCGTTACGTCAACATTAAACTATTAGTATCGAGTAAGACCAATTGGAAAGACATGTTCAGCAATTTAGACATGCAATGAATGAAATAGTGTCTCTCCTTTCAGGTCTTTCCTCAACTACTTACGAAGGCCTCTTTTCAAAGCACCTCAAACGTTTAACTACCAACATTCATACACTGCTTACCTTAAAAGCGATCAGCATTTCGATACGTTGTTGTTGAAATCCTTTTGTCGATGTCGACTATAGATGTACATCATTCAGATCGGTCGTGACCTAGGCTTTCCTATCAATACAAGCTCGGCGACAGAAACCTGGAGTACACCGAAGAAGAAAAGGACCTGGCTGTCTGAATTTTGCGATAGTTTGAAAAATGGTCCACAATGCGAAGCCATTTACACAAGCGCGTCTCGGCTGCTCGACATGTTACGGTGTATATTTGGACGTTTTTCTCCTGAATGATGAGTACATATACACACCCTGTTCTATACTATGCCGCATGAGCCTGGACACCATGGGTTAAAAAAGACATCTTACTTCTGGATCGCATATATCAGAGAGCTTCTAAGCTTGTCATTGGTCTCGAATATATCCCATTTGCCGTCGACTCAGACGACTGGAGCTGAGGACACTTGCACAAAAGTAAATGCGAGGTAATCTCATCCTCGCATACAAAATATTTACTACTGTTTCATACTCCCTGGCCTTATTATTCCACCTTTGAACTTCCAGCAACAGTCGCGGACATGGTTGCAAGTTGGAAATACCACATTACAAAAGAAACTGCCGCAGGTATATTTATTCGGTGCGTTTGTGCTTTGTTTGGAATTCCTTACCTGCCGATTTGGTAACCTTAATCAGTTTATCTATATTGAAATCAAAGCTTGACGATTATATGAGAGCACATCCGAATTTTGCACCCAACTATGAATAAAATATCATATTCCCATTACTTTTAATTTTATTTATACATATATGTACATTTGTACCTAAAGTTTCATCCGTAGTTATTGTAAAGTTAATTGCTTTTCAACCATAAATCTTGAATCTTGAATCATGAATCTTGAATCTCAAAGGAAAATATGATTTATATCTTTTAACTCATTAAATCACAAGTTTGTTCATTAGCTGGCGCTAACCATTTTCTCTTGAATGCAGCTTGGCACGTGAAAATCAGAGAAATTTATTCGCTCGATCATCCATTATGAACGGATAGCAAGCTGATAATCTGTTTAAATAAATCAACAATAAATGACGAGTAAGATATTGGAAAAATCTTCGCATGCGTACGCTTCGTGAGAATAGAGATACATTTCAAGTATTATAACATTCATTTACCTTTGAAGATTATTTGGTATAATTCACACATATTATTTTCAAAATAAATTAACAACGATTCAACATTCAAGATTCAAGAATTTATGGTATAAAAAGCTTGTATCTTTCAACTCCGTAAGATATTCGTTTAAGAAAAAATATGTATATAAAAAGTTGATGTGCTGGTAAGATCAACACTTCTTGTAGTTAGAGATCGAATAAATTTTTTTATTTTATATCTATTGCAACACATATTTGGTGTTGATTTCGGTAGCAACATATGTCATCATTCCTCGTTATTTTCAAATGACAAATTATCTTTTAATTGCCTATACCTGATGCTGGAATCTTGCTTATTTTTACCGAGAAATTAGTTAAGTTGAGAAATGTACGTTGACAACATATGTATCAAGCATTACAGTCGTTGTTAATAATCTCTTTCTTCTTGGAACCTTTTTTACATGCTTATCTTTAAGTTGGTTTTATGCGTGAACCTGTGAAAAATGATAAGTATGAACCCAATTGAAAGATGTCAAGCATCCGTAGTTATCTTATCATCTATTTTTGGTAAATGTAATTTGTGATTAGATTTCTTCACAAGCAGTTTCCAACCGTTTACCTTCCTAATTCGTAAGCACTAAGATGAGTTTCAAAGAGACCTGAAACAGTGGTAAAACGGTAAAGTGGGTACATCTAAATGCCACTGTCGAATTTGCTTCTCACAAACAAACACGGATTTCGTAAACAGGAACACGATGTTATTTACGCATTCGAGATTTTTAAAATAACCAATGCTTTCTTGCTCACATCCCTCGCATTTACACACAACAACCGATTTTTGACTGTTTGGCCTCATTAGGTGGAGACACTAAGATTACCATCAGTGAGCATCGACACAGTGGTGAATAGGTAGACGCAGGTATCCTATTTGTCAAACATTCTTCATTCGGATATGGAAGGGATGTTGGTCAGAATTGCTAAGACGTCGTGGCACATTCACCCAACTTGGATATATTCAAATCGAACTTGGACAACTTCATGTCGACCAATCCAAACATTAAGCATATATATTCTAACCATAAAAGTTTTGAACTCTGAACTCATGCATCAAAGTAAACTATACATCTTGACCGCCATGGATTTACATGTGCCACCAACCGATTTAAAAAAGATTCTACCCTATGTATTTTTACCTGATTCCTGAACTGCTCAGTAAGCAAACAAATCTCGTTTTTACTACTGATGTTATTCGTAATTCCCATATTATTCAGTGGTTTATGCATAGCAATATGCTTCTTAGACCATTAAATTGAATTGAATTGAGAGACATCGTTTAATATGTAACGAATATAAACAACGTGTTCCAAATTACAATCTATTCAGCCAACCTCACGTGATTGAATACACTCTCACATTCGGATCAATCAACAAGCTTCTAAACCCTTCATACAACCAAAATCTATAAAAAATATACTCCAGCCAAGTTATTGTATGCGGCTATGTAGGCAACGAAACACGTGGTCATTTATAAACAAAAACTACCATCTTGCTGTTATTGGAATGTTGCAAAAATATTCCAAACAGTTATCGGTGCTACATTGCACCAACTGTGGGACTTAGATTAGTCCCCATATCAAAAGCTAAGTTTCAATTTGCAAATGAGGATTTATCCTCGAAATCGCAAACTTATTGAATGCTTGACCAAAATCACTAAATAAATATGCATTTGAATAATATGCTTCATTGTGAAACCTCCTTTCGATTGAGTTATCTAGGCTGTATTTGCAGTATGAAATAGTACCATGAATGAGATTAGAAAGCTCTACGCTTCAAGCGCCTGGGCAAGGAGAAATTATTATACTTGCTTTCAATACCTGTTGTTACGTGCCACTTTTGAACTTGTAATATGGGGATATGAGTTGTTCGGCTGTGAAATATAGACTTGTGCAAACCGTTGTAAACTGTTTACTAGTAATCCTTACCCAAAAATCACAATTCATGCTCAATTAAAGTTGTGCTGATGTGTTTCCAATTTGTGTCCAAAATCGATATTGACCGAAAGATGGCGAAAACTGCAGCAACGTATAGATCAGATACATATATTGCAGTTGATCAAAATGCGCATTTCAATCAAGTAGACATGCGTAAATGATTGCGAAAATATTACTTCTCATGTCGACAAATTAGGTAATACGTGGGAAGCATTTGACAATCCATTTCGTAAATTTGCGAAAATTCATAATTAATTATCAAATGTCATAATGCAACGGGTGAGGAGAACCTAAAGTGAGAACGTCAGGTCATTCGGGAATGGATCTCGCTACCTGTTTCATCGTCTATCACCTTGTTTATGACCACACGACCTCTTGACCGCTTACATTGGAGGCATTGTGTAAAGTGTCGTCTGCAAGCTGGGAAAGAGCAGATACAGATCTTGGGTGCTGAACGCAGACAGCACCGCCGGTGTGCAACTGACTCCGATTGACCGAGTTCTGTCTATCGTTGCGAGCGCTGCGGTAGAGATTGATCCTCCCTAATCGGACTGTTTAGTTAATCGAAAAGCTGTACAGCATGAACAATCATGCGATTTTGATGTACATCCATGTTAGACATCGACCGAAGGAGGCCAACAACTTTGTTTACACAGACTTCATGCCACGCGTCGTAAAATTTCATCTCGATTCATATCTGAGGTCAAATATTCATCTGCTAATCGTGTTCACACACGAATCCCACAACAAATGATAAATTCGATTGTATAAATGCATTCATTGCGCAAGACACAAGGCACCAAACACACGCTTATCTTGTATATGCAAATCAAACAACCACAAGATTCAAGATTCAAGATTCAAGATTCAAGAATTTATGGTCACAAAAAGCACATAGCTTCACAATTACCATATCATAGTAAATATACATTCAGGAAATAGGTATAAAATAAACATGTAATGTCAAGTATAGTCAAGTTGTATAGTTACCATGAATCAATACGCAGGTGTCGTCAAATCGTTATGCAACAAATAAGTATCCAAATTTCGAATAAACGTTCCGATGCTGGGAGAGATGACAAGAGTTTCGGGGAGGGAATTCCAAAGGAAACAGACACGTACACAATAAAAATATCGGCGACAGCTGATACGGGAGTGGGGAATTTGCAAAGTCGCTGAGTGGCTGCGTGTATGACGTGAATCACGGTATTCGAATAAATGTTTTAAGGGATGATGTGGGGTATTTAATATTTTATATGTCAGTATCACATCGCTTCGGAGGCTTCTTTGGAGGGGAGTGGGGAGCCTCAGTTTTTTCAATCGTTCCACGTACGCTAGTTTACGGAAACCTCTTACGAGTTTGGTTGCGCGATGGTATATTTTGTCAAGCAATATTATATCCTTTTTTAACCACGGATTCCAAGCTTGTGATGCATGTTCCATGGTTGGAATTATATAGGCGTTCATGATGGTGGGCAACGTTCCAGGCGAGAAGGTTTTGAAGATCCGTCGCAGCATACCCAGAAGCTTTGAAGCACGCTTGTAGATAATCTCACAATGCAGGCTGTTCTTCAGGCTGCCGCATACCCAGACTCCAAGATCCCTTTCCGATTCTGTCCAGCTCAAAAAAGTCTGCCCAAAGTGATACTGGTACTGGAATGGCTTACCAATTTGCAACACCTTGCATTTTTGGATATTGAATGGCAAATTATTCCGTACCGACCATTCGTGTAGAGCATCTAGATCACGTTGCAGCTGTACACAGTCCACAATGGTTTTTATCCGGGTCCAAAGTTTAATGTCATCAGCGAAAAGAATCACCTTGCATGCGAGCGTCTCCGGTAAGTCGTTGATGTAAGCCAAGAAAAGTACTGGCCCGAGGACTGAACCTTGCGGTACGCCACTAGAGGCATCAATAGCATGTGATAGTACCCCGTTGATTCGAACGATCGCCTTACGCCCACTGAGGTAACTTTCAAGCCATATGAGTAGCTGTCCACTGATACCCATCTGCTTCAGCTTTTGTAATAGTCGAAAGTGATCAACTCGATCGAAAGCTTTAGACATGTCCAGATAACAAGCGTGGATGCTAGCTCCTTCGTCAACCGCTTGGGTCCAGTCATTTAAAACCGTCAACAGGTTTGTCAAGCATGAGCGAGATTTACGAAAACCATGCTGTGCTACAGATAGCATATTTTGTGATTCCAGGTGATGAACTATATTTTCTGTCACCATACGCTCTAGAACTTTGGATATCACAGGAAGTAGGGTGACAGGACGGTAGTTTGCCGGATCTGAACGTCCACCGCCTTTGTAGATAGGTGAAATTACCCCTGTCTTCCATTCTGTTGGCCCTGTCTTCCACTCTGTTGATCCCGAAACATGTGTTTTGGTTGTCTCATGGATTTGATTTGTCAATGAATTGCGTGCTTACCGGTACGATTTATGACTTAATCACGTAGGACTGGTTTGGCTGACCCTAACGAATTAAACATCATTTGATTTCTACTGACTTCGGCATTATTTGATATATATAAATCAAAATACATTTTATATATAGATAAACTGATGGAGTACGTCACGATTGCACTGAGTGAATTCCAAAATATAAAGAGACTCACATAAATAAGTTTTGTTGGAATTTTAGCTCAATACCATGTCCACGAGTCCTGCAAGAGAATATCAAATTGTAGAAAGAACTATTAAGTACTTTTTACCAATCACCTATCAGTCGAACCAAACCATCAAGCAAATCAGTTATCTGTTTCTTGTGTAGCTGTTTTGATTTACTTATTCAGAATTTCTGCAAAGAATGTTAAATGTGTTTATATCATAAGGGAAATAGCATTCTCGACTGATTTAAAGTCACGAACTAATTTGTAAGTGATGAATTTACAAGACTATTGTTTCGACATTCGATCATTACCACGTTCTGTTCACTACGTTACAATTCAATGATAGAATGAAATTATTTAAACAGGGCACCTGGTTGAGTAACAGGCGGTTCGAACGAAAATCACTTTTTCATATGCTTATAATTAATGGATGCGTTATTTAAAGTGTTCATAAATCATGTATTCAGCTTTTAGTGCAATCCATTCACGGTAATCTGAAAAGCACCCTTAACCAGCCAAATGGTGCTAGATTAATGTTTGGTAAATTTCGAATAATATTTTGGTGATTCTCGGTGGTATCTCTACTTTCGTCAAACAATGGAGTATGCGGTAGATGTGTGGATACTTTGGTTGCGGCGGGGTATTTTCCTCTTCGGCAAAATGTATCACAGGGCAACAAATATTGTAAAGAGTCTTTGTAATGTTCCGGACAATGAATGATTTGAACGTTTGGGTCTATGTGAGTTTACCCAACAGAGGATATTCCCAAATAATAAAATTGTTCCTACCGGATGACACCTACCATGACAATAGTTTCAAGCGCGGGGTGGGCAAGAGACACGTAGACATATCCCAAATATATGTATATCCCAGTTTCACGAACTCATCGACAGCGCCTTTTATTTGTTTAAATTCACACCTCGCGGTGGACTTCCCATGCATTGCAAATTGTGAAGTGGAATCCTAGAGGCATATGCAAACAAACGTCATTTCTGAGCATTACATAGGAGATACTCATTATACACAAATTGTTTTTCCAAATTTTTATGCTAAAGTTTTTTGAGGTTCTAAAAGTGTTATATGTTTGAAATATCACTGAATCTTTGAAACCTTCCAAATCACCCAAAATGTTGATTTTAATGTGCATGCAAAATGAGAAAAATGGCTGACCTCGGATTTGGTATCGATTATTAGTGGAGATATTTGACCCGATGATTGGTACGTCTGCCAGGCATGCAAGGTCGGACCGACATTGATATCCTCTTAGGCAAACATTGCTGACAAATAAATTGAATCGCGTTTAAATTGACAGGAATCAGAAGTTCATCAGTTGACCGAGATGATAAAAAAACGTCATTAATGTACCTTTGATTCCAGACTCAGAGGTTAATACCAACGAGCCAGTATGTGTCGCGCTCTAACAAGCCAACATTTACCCAGAAGTTTACTAAAGCAGGTAAGTGTTCGACGGGAGCACTGACGCCAGAAATTCACGCAAGAGAAGAAGTTCTAAACAAAATCGTCTACCATCATAAGGAGCCCAAAACATTTATAAAGCAGGGAAATGAGTTTAAGTGTAATCTACACCAATATGCCTCAGTCAGATGTCACGCTCTTTCAAGCAAGACAAAAACATGACCTTGAAAATTGTTTCGGTATTTGTAATCGAACCGGCGTCGGTAACTCGGCTTGCTGGTCACCAGAATTCCCCGAATCCAGACAAACCACGTTTGCTTAGGAAAGGGCATGGAAAATGTCCAGCTGAATTCGTATTTGCTCCGAGCCCAAAGTGATGCGCACCACCATAAATATGCTGATGTAATTTGGTGGGAAAGACAACGAACACTGAATGGTCGGGATCAAGCAGCATCAAGTACTATTACTCTGCGCGACGTACCAGAAAATAAAGGGTCCACAACGGTTCATGAATTAAAAGAGCAAGATCGTAAACAGTGTTATCATATCGGTTCCCTTATCCGGAATAAAACTGCACAGAAACAGATTACCCGAAAACGTTAGATTATGCAATTTCAGAGCCGGTGCTGAGGTCAACTTATAGCATTCAATTGAAAAATCATCCGAGCATGACACAATGTCGCTAGCAAAAATACCACAACTTTTTTTCAAACAACAAAATATTCCGACGTCGACAGCGACTCATTATTATAGGCTAAAAGTTCACTCAAATGTCTCTATTAGCATGCCCGAAGATTTTTCAATAAATTAACTGAACTAACCGAGCTGTGCAAACAATTATCACCCAACCTCGTCGCTTTACTGAAACCTGGTTTCAATCTTTATGATGAACAGCGAACTCTCGATCCCTAGCAAAACGATCGCCCACGTAAAGGTGGTTGTGTGGCTCTATCCTGTCGCGAGCATCTTCAGTGCATGAAGATTCACGATCCCAACCTTGAATCAGAAATTACCCTGTGGTGTAGCCTTACACGGGAGTCACAGGACGACTGCATCGTTGGCATAATATATCGCCCTCTTGAATCGACGGATACTAAAACGACCGATTATTAGAGGCTCCTACTAAGCGGAAAGATGCGAAGTTCTTGATTACTGGTCATGAAGTACTTCACACTTCTCTCAACTTCTTTGACTGATCAGATCACGCTCTACACACATTCGATCATAAATTCCGTTAGCTGATCGACATGCTTCCACTGCATAACCATGTGTCCGACTTTATTCATAGAACATTATCGAAGTTGCCGTTAATTTTGGATGTAATCGTTAATTTTGAGATCAGGGCAGTTGAACGTGTTGACTACATTGTCCTCCTCGGTCGGAGTGATCATTTTTTGTTAGGCCTCGAAAATGCAGGCAGCGTAAGACGCGTATATGAGTCCACAAAACTATTCAGAATGATCGACTACACGCGTTTACGAGAAGAGAATGGGTTAGTAAATTTGCAAGTGCTTGATTATCATAGCACCGACACATTGCACCGCAATCACAGGAAGATTTCAGTCAAACGTATATGAAAATTTTTGATTTGTTGATGAACGACGGGAAGGCGACTTTCGCTCTAAGCTTCGTAATCGCACGAAAAAATGGATGGGGCAAACGAACTCTGAAAGGGTTCAACACAAGTATACCAGGACTAATATTTCCTGGCAACAATTTTGCAGAATTCGTAACAATGTAAACGCTATAATCGCATTCTATCTTTGAAAAAAAGGAAGGAAATGCTAAATTGCTATGTCGGATTGTCAATGCTAGATCGAACGTGGAACTAGAGGTGTTTTCTGTCCTTACTGAGGATCGATTAACGGTCTCAGCAAAGGAAACATCGGATGCTTTCGCTCAATTTTATACTAACTTATTTAGTCCGTCAACGATTAGATTGACTGAAAAACTACCGACATCAGCTGTGACGCAACAGCTGACTGAAACCGACCTCAATTCAGCGATTATACAACGACATGAATGAAAGGTAGGAAATCCTCTGGAGCGAATGGAATCACAACAACTGTACTGAAATTATGTGACCAGCAGCTGTGTGAAACATTAAGTGAATTGTTTAAACATTCTCTAACCGAAGGATTGGTGCAAATAGAGTGAAAGACAGGGGTAATTTCACCTATCTTCAAGGTTGTTAGACGTTCAGATCCCGCAAACTACAGTCCGATCACCTTAATTTCTGTAATATCCAAAGTTCTACAGCGTTTAGTGACGAAACAAATAGTTCATCTTTTGGAATCACAGAATATACTATTTGTAGCGTTTTCGTAAATGTCGCCCGTGCTTGACAAACTTGTTGACGGTGTTACACGACTGGAACCAAGCGCTTGACGAAGGAGCTAACATCCACGCTTGCTTTCATGATATGCATAAAGATTTTGAACATGTTGATCACATTCGACTACTACAAAAGCTAAAGCAGATAGGTACTCTTTTGACTAGAATGTTACCTCAGTAGTCGCAAGGCGATCGCTCGAATCAACGTGGTACAATCACGGGTTATTGATGCCTCTAGTGTCGTACCAAAAGTTTCCGTCCTTTGGCCAGTACTTTTCTTGGTTTACATCAGCGACATATCACAGACGCTCTCATGCAAAGTGATTTTTCTCTTCGCTAATGATATTAAACTTTGAACGCCGATAAAATCAACAGCAAACTGTGTACAGCTGTAATGTGATTCAGATGCTCTCCATCAATGATCAATACGGAAAAATCCAAGGTGTTGCAAATTGGTAAGCTAATCCAGTACCAGAATCAATTTGGGCATACGATATTGAGCTGGATCGAGTCGGAAAGGGATCTTGGAGTCTGAATATGCGGTAGCTCAAAGAAGAGTCAGCAATGTGAGGTCATCTACAAGCGTGCGTCAAACTTCTAGGTATTCTGCGAAGGATTTTCAGAAACCTCTCGCCTGGAACTTTGCCCACCATTAAGAAAGCCTACATAATTCCAACAATGGAGCATGCATCACAAAATTGGACTCTGTTGTTAAAAACGAAATACTATTACTTGATATCATATAACATCGTGCAACCAAACTAGTAAGTGGTTTCCGGAAACTACCGTACGAGAAACGATTGCAAAAACTGAAACTCCTTACTCCTATTCAAACAAGGCTTCAGAGTGATGTGAAACTAACATACAAAATATTAAATACCTCACATCATCCTTTAAAACATGTATTCGAATACCGTGAGCCACAACACACAGCCACTCAGCGACACTACAAATTTCCCACTCCCGTATCAGCTGTCACCGATATTTTTATTGTGAACGTGTCTGTTTCCTTTGGAATGCCCTTCCCGAAACTATTGTCATCACTCCCAGCGTCGAAACTTTCATTCGAAATTTGGACACTTATTTGTTGTATAACGATTTAACGACACCAACGTATTACCTCGTAGTAAGTATTCAACTGGACTATAATTATTATTTAAAATGTTTAATTCTTTTTCATGACCTAATATTTACTAGGATATTGTAATTGTGAAACTTTGTGCTTTTTGTAACCATAAATTCTTGAATCTTGAATCTCTAGAATATCGTGAGCATTATATTTGATTTACTCTACTCCTTTTACACTTTTATATATTTCGCATTTACATTCATACCGTATTTCTGTGGTGTTGTAAAGAATTAACTTTTCAAAAATAAATCCTCGAGTCATGGAATATTTGAATTCTATCTGGGGAAAGAATGATGCGTTTTGGATAAACACCATTTCTTTTTCCGGAAGTGAGACGCGCTTGGCTAATTGCCAATGGAACAAATGGGAAAAGGGGGCACAGACTTCCGGAGGTTTGTCTTTTACAAGTACCACATTTAAGTGCTGCGATAGTTATGTTAATATCGATTGAATTATGTTCACTCTAATCCTCACTAAAACGAAATTTCAAGGGGGAATTTGGAATGAATAATTTGATTAGTTTAAGTGATCATCAATGTGTATAATGAGATGAGTGAGTCTCTTGTGGTCAAATGTTTAATTTCAAAAATCTTTTATCATCATTGAACTTCAAAAATGATACTGCTGATAAATACTACGGAGCTCAGTTCAATTCTAGTTCAATTCTAGATTTCATAAAATTTGTTAACATGGATTGTTGTTGTTGGCCTCCTTCGGTCGATGTCGACCATGGATGTGCATCACAATTGCATGATTGTTTCATGCTGAATGAGGAAACCGTCCGATTCCAGAGGAACAATCTCTCCTGCAGCGCTTGCATCGTTAGGCAGAACTCGGACGTTGGGCTTAAATTGCGGCATGATCTGCGTTCAGCAGACAAGAGCTGAATCTGCTCCTTCCAGCTGGCAGGCAACGTTTTACACAATGCCTCTATTTTGAGTGTTCAAGAGCAAGTTCTTCCCAACTCGCGGGGTTAATGCCAAGAGCTTTCATATCTCTTTTGCAAACGTTTTTTAACGCAAGTGCTGTCTGCCCAACGGTCGACTTCCTGATTGCAACTCACCAAAGGAACAGGATCATTTTCCATTCTGTAGACGTGACCAAGCCACCGCAGGCGGCGCTGTCGTTTAACCTTTGGCTGCCTGGACATTGAAATAATTTTTTTCTCCCGCATTATTGTGATGAAACTGCTCTCCTTATATGGGGACAGAAAGTATTTTTAGTTTTTTTATATATTACGGAAAATAAAAAAATGGGACAAATTCGGTACAATCGTCCTGTGGTGGCACCTTTTTCATTGATTTCCAGCTGTAGTCAGCTATATGAGACATAAAAGTTATAAAAAGATTTCTCAATTAAATTTTTAATGAGAAACACACACAAGGTAGAAAAATAGGTTGAATAGAAAATAAAGTATTTCCTTCATGCAGTCATCGCGATCAAAACCCATGGAATGCCGCAAAACAGTTCTTATGCATGTCTAAGCACAAGTGGACATTGCAATTGGCGCATAATATCTTCGTTTTTCCAGGATAGTTTTTGAACCTGCATCGGTTTCTTTTTTTCTCGACACAAGGCACATGTGCCACTTGGTCCAACCTAACAACGTCGGATGGGGCTCCACATCTTCTTTTTGCTTCACCTCTTAGAGATGGGCGTCCACGTTTAGGAGGCGAGGAAATTTTTACCTGCTTTGGTAAGGGTGAAAGCTACCTCAAGTGTGAAGGGAACAAGCTGGAGCACTTCTTTTTTGGAAGATAAAGCCTCTTGCAGTCTCTACGATAACAAAGCCATGAATTAACTATAGCCATGTCAATGAATTGATAGATCAGACTGTGATATGCCTTCTTTGATTTCATGCATATTCTATACAAAGAAAGAAGATGGTCTGCCAAATCTACACCACCCATTGACTTATTGTATCGTTTCACAATATCAGGGCAAGGTACTTTAATGGACCTGTTTGTAGTTTTATCAAATTTATGAACAGTTGATAGAGGATTTACCCTGGCAAATGTAGACTCCAAATTGACGACTTTGTTGTCGTACCAGCGAACCAGGGTGACACTTGAATGTCCCTTCACCAGTTCTTTCTCCTCAACGGAACCCCTGCCTGTTTTCATTAGGCATTAGGAACCAGTTATCAATTCGAGTATAAATTATTACGGTCAGAATTTCGACATAAATTAATACGAAGGAATTCTCGAACCACCAATATGAACACAATTAATCATATTACGGAGTGTGTGGTCATGTAGTTATCGGAAATGGGACTATTCACGGTACGTTGATGCTATCTAATAAAAAATCGTCTCTACACAACTTATGCAAATTATTCACAGAAAACCCTTTAGTAATTTGTAATAAGAATGGTTGTATCTCATAACAAATTGAATCACATCATTTTATTTCTATCTATGTTGAGAAAAATCATTCTTTTGCTTATGTTGGAAAAACGGTAACTTGATCTTCCAGTTCTATTGTGTGTCAATTAAGTAGATTCAAAGTATTTTAGGATTTAAACCAAAATGCTCATTTACATGCGTTTCCACCACACACAATC
>JACCGJ010024413.1:0-20617 GCA_013407085.1 Atriophallophorus winterbourni
GGGAGCAGGTCGATCCCACAATTCGGTAGCTGGGCTGTTGCTGCCTGCATGACATCGTCAATCGCAAAGTTAAATAGGAATGGGGAGATCGGATATCCTTGACGAACCCCGCTGGAGATGGTAAACTGCTTGGATAAGTCCCCATAGGCTTTGACTCTGCCGGTGGTGTGGCAGTACAGCTTCTTGAGCAGGATTACGTACTTCGGTGGGACACCATGGCGAATGAGACAGTCCCAGAGAGCGGTTCTGTCAATGGAATCAAAGGCTGCTCGTATGTCAAGAAAAACGATAATTGTTGGACGTGCGTATTGGTAACGTTGCTCCAAAATTTGGCGGAGCGTGAAGATTTGGTCCACACACCCGCGTCCTCCTCTAAAACCAGCCTGTTCTTCTCGATACTCTGCTTCTCGGTAGCTGTTAAGCCTGGTCAGGATGATTGATGCAAACAGTTTAGAAACCACCGGTATGAGACTTATACCCCTGTGATTACCGCACTCTTTCCTCGACCCTTTCTTGAATACTGGGACGATGGCTGACGCTCCCCACGCGCTGGGTATGGTTTCCTCGTTCCAGATCTTTCCGAAGAGCACTGACAGCTCACTGCACAAAACGTCGACACCTTCAACGAATAGTTCGGCTGGTAGCTCGTCTAAACCAGGGGCTTTGCGTTGTTCATTATGTGTGAGCGAATTTCTGCCTCTGTAGGTGGACCCTGTGGGGCCGGCCACTGAGTGGTGGAGCCACTTGGCTGAGCAACAGAGAGTGGTCGCGGTTGATTGAATTGGCTAGCGAAATGTTCCCTCCAGCGGTCCATTCGCCTTTCTCTGTTGGTAATCAACTACCCATCTGCTTCCGTGATGAGTTCGCTCACGCTGGGCATTCGGGGTCCCGTGGAGCGTATAAGCTGGAACAATTTGCGGGTGTTGCCAACTGCTTGGGCTGCTTCCATCTCGCTTGCCCGCTCTTCCCACCGTGATTCTCGGTCCGTTTTGAGGCTGGTCTTCAACTGGTGGCGAATTTGCCTGCGCTGTTCATCATATCTTTCCCCCGGAGGTAAGGAACGCTGTTGGTCAATTAATTTGGCTGTAGCAGCAGATATCCAGTTGGAATCTGTTCGCTTGGATGTTCCACAGCTTTCCAGGCCAGCATGATACATTGCGCGTTGGATTTGAGCCCAATGCTCCTCAATATTATCGGGATGGGGTCCGAGTGCATTAGATAGGGCCGTTAGATAGTTCTCTGCCACTGATCTATCTGATAGTTTAAGCGTATCCTGCCTCGTGATATTTTTCTTACGCGATCCGCTGAAACGCATAGTTAAGTTTGCACAGACTAACGCGTGGTCTGATGATAGGCAGGTCGACCAATATGATCTGCAGTCTTGCACACTGGAACGCCATCGATAACTGATCGCAATGTGATCAATTTGTGTCCAGGGTCCTGTCGAGGGGATCTCCATGTTGCTGACCGTTGTTTGGAATGTCGGAAGTTGACACTGCTGAGAAATAGGCGGTGCTCAGCACATAGACTCAACAGGCGTTCACCGTTGTCTGATCGGACGCAATCGAGACCATATGGACCACCGAGGTGTCGTTCACTTTGTGAGAGGCGGCCAACTCGGGCATTAAGATCGCCAGCCAGGATGGCAATATCCGACTTTCGTGCTTTACGCAGTAATTCGTGTAGACTTCGTCTTTCGCTAAATCAGCACTGTTAGCCCAAATCAGGCTGTTTGCCTAAATGTTCGCTGTCTAGCAGTTACCTGACAATGCGGAATCCGCTAACCTCATCCGTGACTGCTTTGGGGCTATTTCGTTGCCCGAAGACGCTCGGGCTGATGGTAAACCAACCTTGTTATCTAAAATCATCATCGTCTTAGCTCACATGCAGTCTATGACTTTGCGGTACTTTTCATACATGCATCACCGTCATCTGAGCAGGCATTGTACTGGTAACAATGGCAGAGTGTCTAATTGATATTCCTTAATGACACGATAAAATCCTAGCTGATCGGGGAAGAGCGCGATCTAAAATTCTAAAAATATGTAAAACAAGATATCACTGAGCGATGTGCTTCGAATCAGATACGCATTGAATCAGGTGTTGTATACGAGTAGAACAACATCAACTCGACAACCTCTTTTGGGCTTTCTTTGTCATGGATCACAGTAAGTTTTCATCACTATTCGACTTGATAACACGTGATGCCTACAACTGTAGTGCAACTGAACTCGATTCTAAGCGATATTTTTGAGATAGGGTATTCCTTATGACGCCTGATCTTTGTAAGAGACGGGTTACCCTAACTACAACCAGTTTAGTTGTGGAAGCCTTGGTCCACTTGAGTCAAGTCAGAGCCTGGCCTCTTACAGCGATGCTGTTCTGGGTTACAAGTCACAATCAAGACCTCGTTATGGAAACGATGATAATGCATTCATCTTATGTGAGCAAACAACACAATTCTGCGTATTACTGTAGGGACAGTTTTGTTACGTATCTGACCGTGCCACCAGCAATTATCCAAGACTTACAAACCTAGATTCCGGTTTTACATCTGTACAACAAGGCTGCGGGAATGGTTGCATTTTAGAATCTACCATTGAGCTTCAACGTAACCATCCGACACCATCGACAATTCAAGTTATCTAAAGTTAGTACAACACTCTTGTGTTCAAGTTCATATTCATCTATTCCATCTTCGTGCAAACCTTGTAACGGGTCAACGTTGAATGACTATGAAATCACTTAATCGTTAGGGCGATCAAAACATATTGTAGCGGAGTGGAGATAGGCTGTAAGTGACAGTTGTCGAACATCTGGCCAATTATCGCAATATTTGGGTCATCCCTGAGGTCAAACTGGCCAACACTTATCGCGTTCACCCACGAATCCCACAACACAAGAGAGTCGATTTCTCAAACGCGTTTACTACGCGCAAAACAAATAGCAAAGCGCGCCTAACTTATATGCAATCTAAACAACCAATCAATCCAATTTGTGCTAGCCAGTGCGCTTTCAGCCCGTTTGACCGACATAGAAGAATAGACGTAGGATTGCGATGATGTACGGTATTCATAAAATCTTCGTAGCTAGTGAGCTACAAAAGAATTAACCTCGTGAACTTCTGTGTTGTATTCGGCTTTGAGCATATTACCAAGGATACACTACTCATGAGTAGTGTAGAAAATAAGAACTACACGCGTTCGTGTTTGCATCACTGCTACTTATGTGGCTTTAATGCAGATTACGAAAAAATACAAGGCGACCTTAAATGGCTCATATCTTCAAGTTCCCAAAGATCGTTTATTCCGGTTATGCGCTTCACCACACTTGTATTACGTGATTGAGTTCGACTTCGTATACTATTACCTCGCTCCCGATCATATTATAAATTTCTCAAATCCGTGTAGGTTACATGGAAACTATTCAATGTTCATCATTCCTTCATAAACGTGTGTGAATTTCTCGTTAAATTGGTCCAATGGCTTAATATCTTTCCGTGGCTCGACATCTCGACTCTTTATCCTGCCGATGACTTTTCAAGCAGTGGAAGCTATCTTTGCCTTGCCTAACAGCAACTCAAATCAATCAATTGGAATATGTTTGGGACCGATCGTGTATTCATAATGCAAAGAAATTTGAGTGCAATCGTTTTAGAATAGTTTTTGGGTAACGTTTCACTTCTGACACAGAAGCTTCGTCAGACCAAGGGTGATAGTCAGGACAGGGAACATGATTAAGTAGCGGTCAACCCACCACCACTTAGTTGACCTTACCGCTAAACAGCCTACAGTACGCTTACCGTGTGTCACGTCTCGTGGGAATGACCAGGATCAGTGGTCCATTTTCCTCACAGTGTGTAACCGATTCCACTCAAATTTCTTTGCATTAGCAACTCAAATCATTTGGAGTCTTCATTGAATGCCTATTATTCGCGTTTTACAGTAATCAACCCTAAAATTCTTCTGGTGACCGATTTCTAAATATTATTTTCCACGGCTGCTCGCTTCATCCACAATAGTTTAGTTCAGTTCAGTCCTCTCCATGCCGGGTGGCACATGAGGCGAAGACAACTTCACGCCAGTGGTTCCGGTCTGTCGCTGCTTCCGTTGCCGTTTGCACCGTGAATCCTTGTGCATGTAGTTCGCGTTCCAAAGTTCTGCGCCAAGTTTCCTTGGGCCGTCCCCTTTTTCGTTTACCTTGCGGATGCCAGTGCATGGCTACCTTCGTATGCGAACTGGGATCCATCCTGCAGACATGACCGAACCACGGATCTGTTGTCATCGTTTCCGTAGCAATGTAGGTTTTACGGGATAGGGTTGCTTGCCCTAAGCCCAACCCTCCTCCTTTCTCAGACGGGCTTGGGACCGTCCTTGGCGGAGTTTTGATCCACAATAATCTAGTTAAAACGCGATTTGTACCCATTATCATCAGGAATATCACTATATCGAATATCATTCATTCCATTTGCCGGGCGGTACATTTTTTCAAATAAGGCTGCCAGTGAGCATCTCAAGACAAATTTATCGCGTCGATTTATTCTTCGTTGCTATGTTTGTTCCTCTGAAATTTCGAATATTTTTAATTATAACTTAAGATTCTTTTTTAGCTGAAACCTTCACAAGAATCAAAATACACTGTGGATGAATGGGTAAGTCAGACATTTTCAGTGGCAATTGATGGTCGCTCAAAGCTCAACGACTTCTTTATATGTGACAACTAAAGACCAGCTCCTGACCTAGACGTGGCGGAACTACTTCTACTGACAGGAGAAGGGACGAAGGCGGATGACTGGCGACTCAAAACCAGTTTGCTCCGGGCAGATGGAGCTCGTCAACCTGTGAGGGCAGTCCATCTAAGGGAAGGAAAACCCTGATTCCAAACCTCCGCTGCCTTGCGGCATACCCGACTGCGGAAAAGGCTTCGGGAGTGAACCCTGAGAAAAAATCCCTGCTGCCTTGCAGGTTGCACCTGGTCGTGCAAAGGCTAGAGAGGCGTACTCGAACAATCGCCAAGGCACTTCAAGAGAGGCGCAAGAACCCTAAAAATGGTCAAAGACTCTCGCAAAGGAAAAAAACCGCTGCCTTGCGGGAAAACTTTTGAGTCAAAGGCTCCGGGTGGGGTCCCCGAAGCTAACCCCCTACTTCGGCTTTGGCAACCGGGTAGTATGTCGCCTACAACAAGAACCATGGAACCTACTTTTTCTTTCATCACGTACCATCTTCATGGTATTCTTGTTGGCACATCGTCTGTAAAGACTTGTGTAATAATAATGTGATATTGTATGTCCGTTTATTTCTGCGTGAATCTCTCTTCTCGTTTTCATATCCATCTCGTAAATCTCTGCCTGATTTTAACATATTTCTCCGCAAGTTATCCGGTAAGTAACTGCGGTTTTTTTTGTACGCGACGAACCCTTCCCGATTCTGGTAGTAAAACTCAATTATGAAATAATTACTATAATTTGCTTTACAAGCGCAGCTTTCAGTGAAAAACAGAGTGCGCGCGACTCCAAAAAAGACAAGAATAGCAAACCGAATCTGACAAACCTGGAGATGAACTCATGGAATTTCCATCGCGGAGGATTTTCAGAGCGATCGATCGTTTATGGTACATTTTGCGTTCAGAGCAAGCGAGAGTGCATGTTCGGAAAGTGCGAGTATGCTTCCTATTCGCCGGTAGATTAGAATCGGTAGCCCAGTAAACTCAGGTATATCAAACTGTGAAAGTTCTGACTCTCGTTCCCGAGAAACGGCGCTCTTCTTTCGGGTGAACAATTTCAACGTTGTGTTCAATAGTTGACGGCTTTTGCTCCCTTTGGAATGTTCCATGGCTCTTCGACGGGATTCTGTACGGACGTCGGAACTGCTTCGAGTTTCCATGTGGATGGTGAGAGTGTTTTGTGAGGGTTTCCTGTCCTCGCAGACGGGTTCACATGTTTGGCGGGTATTTAATTCGGACAAATTATAGGTTTCAGGAAGCTGGTATTCTGGAAAATTGTAGATGATCTGAATAATTATCGTTATCATTTATGAATGTTGCGATTCAGTTATTGCACTGACTTACCTTTATTTTCGGCTAACAGGAATATCGCGAACTGCGTAGGGTCCGTGAGACGCATTTTCTGCGCTAACGTGGAACCTAGAAGCGATAGATAAACAAGAACGCCTGAGGTATCTAACCGCGAGGTCAAAAGACCTTGATGGAAAAAGCTTAGTTAAAATTTATGGCTTTAAAATATGGGTTCAAAAATACCAATGTATAAAAGTTATTAATTTGCCCTATAACTAGGCTAAGGCCGAGTATATTGCTTTGTCAATATGTGATATCAACATCGGTTTTAGTTTTTTTATAATCGTACAGTTTCTTTTTGCATAAACCTGAACCTGAACCTTCATCTGCATGGAGCGAATTGCAAAAGCAACACGCACTCTGGATACAAATACCTGAGATAAACCAGCATTGCACTGTCACCACGTGTAGCGGATTCGAGGGTTTATGGATAAAAAAGTTAATACTTTACAACACCACAGACTTACAGTATGAATAAAGGCATGAAAAATACAATCGTTAAAAAGAAATAGAGAATATCAAATGTAGGGCTCATGAATGATGTTGGTTTGGAAGTGCAAGTCCAATTTCGCTTTAAAAATCGCCAGGCAAGGAGAGTCCACCACATGTTGGGGTAAGGAATTTCAAAGAAAAATAGCACGTACGGCGAAAAATGGCGCCCTTAATCAACACGGGAACTTGGATCTTAAAGCGATAAGGTATGTCCGCGTGTCACTTTTCCATAACACACATCAAGCAAGTGTTTTAGTGGATGTCCTTCGGTAGACACAATTATATAAGTCAGAATAATATCGCGTCGTATCCTCCTTTGGGTAAAGTCACATAGACCCCGACGTCACAATCTTTTGGTGTACGGAACATTGCGAAGACCCATCACTAACTTTGTTGCTCTATGATAGATTGTATCAAAGAGAGAAATATCTTTTCGCAGCCAAGGAGCACAGACCTCTACCGCATACTCCGTCGTAGGTAGAAGGTAGACGTCCATTATCATTGGTAAAGTTACCAGCGAGAATCTTCCAAATAATCTTCGAATCGAATCTGTTGGCCTGGTCGATATATATATATATATATATACAATTATATATAAAGGGATAAGGTATGTCCGCGTGTCACTTTTCCGTCACAGAAATCAAGTATGTGTTTTAGTGGATGTCCTTTAGTAGCCACAATTCTATAGGTTGGAAGGAAGTCGCAAATGATTGTGTCTTGTCATTTCAAGTCAACGGGTGGCAGCTGACGAGCATCTGGTCACTTGTCACAAAATTTGTTTCATCGGTTCAACAATAACCACATCGCCTCTGCCACTTAAATATTGCGCCTCGACTCACTCTCAAGGTCAAGGTGTCCAACTGTAATCGCTTTCACCCACAAGTCCCACGACACAAAAGAAAGCCGTAGTTGTTGTTGTTGGCGTCCTTCGGTCGATGTCGACCATGGATGTACATCACAATCCCATGAGTTATCATGTTCGACAGCCTTTTGAATGACTAAACAGTCCGATTCGGCAGGGACAATCTCTCCCGCAGCGCTGGCAACGATAGTCAGAACTCTGTTGTATGGCGTCAGTTACACGCCGGCGGCGTGCGATGTTCTGGACAATGGTCGAGTTCCTAATTGCAACTCACCATAGAGTAGATCTTTCGGAATACGACCGTTATCCATTCTGTACACATGACCAAGCCACCGCAGGCGGTGCTGACGTAATAGGGTGAACATGCTCTGTAGACCAGCTTTTGAAAGCACTTCAGCGTTAGTCACTCTGTCCATCCACGATATGTTCAAGAAAGCTGTAGTATCGGCTGCATTTGTATCTGGATTTTTAGTTACTGATTGTTTTAGTTGTGTTTCTGTTGGACGTTGAGTTACGTCTAGCAGTCTGATGTGAAGTTTCTAGGCGCTTCCTCTAATTTCTCGTGGTATTAGCATGAGGCCATTTTCCAAACGAGTTTTGAGTGTGTCCAACATATCACTATCTAAGAACGTTATTTTAAAGGGGTTAGGACCGCAGATTTTAAAACGCGGAACGTATCCGTCACAGGTACATCATGCAAACAAAGTCTGTCACATAGCAATCTCCATTGTAGAGGATCGTGTTTGCGCTGCTTTCCCACCAGGGCTCATCAGTAAAGATCCTTGCAGTGGTCTGTGAACCCTCTCTACTCAGGTGAATAGTGAAAATGTACGGTGTTTTCTACATCCCTTTCATAGCAGTCTTGGCTGATCCAGATTCGATGAAGTAGTACAACATTACTGTTTGCATTGTTCCCAAACTCTCCCATGCATCTCCAAGAATTTTTACCCGTATTTGGAATTGGAATTTTTTCCTAATCAAAAGAGTCATTGAGTCTATTTCAAGATTGAGCTGGACGGTGTACAATAAAGCTTCCCGTATCTTGAGTCTTCTCAAAATAATATTCCGGATTTTTACGCCCGAAACCCTACCCCGGGTAATTAACACGTATATACGTCCTGTTATGGAATATTCCATCCAAGCCTGGGCACCATGGCCGAGGAAGGATATCGAACTACTCGACAGGATTTATCATCGTGCTACAAAGTTGGTCTCCCGGTACAGGAATTTGCCTTTCACAGAGCGAATGTTAAAACTGAACCTACACGATTTTACCCAACGGCGGATACGTAGTGACTTTATGTCGACATTCAAAATCCTGCATTCTGTAAACCATCCCCTTAAACACTTACTAAAGCCCAGTGACCTTACTCGAACACGAACACATTCAAAGGCTTTAAGCATTCCTCATTCTCGATTGGATATACGTCGTAATTTTTTCTCCGTAAGAATTTGTTTCACTTGGAACTATTTGCCGGAAGAAATCACACGATCAGAATCTGTTGAGGTTTTCGCTTCCAAACTCGATGAGTTTATGACGAACCATGCGGTATGCGAGTGTCCCTATTGATTTTTGAAATATTTTATATACATTTTTTATATTCCATGTACCTTGTCATCCTATGGTTATTGTTAAGCATAATGCTTTTTCTACCATAAAATTTTCTGAGTTCTGAGTGGTTTTAATTGGAGATTAATTCAGTCTCTGAAAATTCACATACACGAAAAACCTATGTATTTATTCTTTCGCACAACAGGGATTCAGGTGATAACATCAAGCTGGCAGGGAAATAATTCCAATGATTTAATCACCAGATTAAGATTCATAAAAGCAATTTTTCATTTGTATTTAACAGCGCAATTCATACGTGATGGTAGCATCAAATTAACACTCTGCCTTCGTCATTTTGGTTAAAAGCTGATATTTCTGTCTCATTCTGACTACCGAACCGACGTGGCATATATTCGACGTTCGTTATGGACGGCTAGGATGAAAACGACCGTAAAATTTATGTTTGCTCTGTCTGGGAATGTAATTTGAAAATCCATCAACTAAGCTTGCAGCGCAGTCCTTTAGATGTGGAAGATCGTTAAGCATTCACACTGTTTTCTTCACAATGTGAATTTTAACGGTGACGCATAATTACGAGAATAGCCTTTATGCGTAAACTTCTGTCATAAAGGAAGACAGTAATACGATAAATGGTTCTTTGATTCGATGCTTAGTGAACGCGGGCTAAACATAGACTGTGACCGAAAGATATCGGGATGCAGTATTAATACATACTCAGGACACAAGAATTATGGCTGAAAGGGCATTAAAATAAGCATAGGGTCGAATTATGCGTCTGAATCGTTCTTCGTGACTGGAGTAACGCAGATCAATGATTTGTTAATGGGTGAGGGATATGTCACAACTAAGTCACATAAGTTGACTTCTGTCCATATCGACTATGGGTGTACATCAGAAGCGCATGAAGGTTTAATGCTCCGCAGCTTTTTAAATGACGAAACAGTTCGATTTGGGAGCGACATTCTCTCCCGCAGAGCTCACTGCGCAAACTAGTACTCGGTCAATCAACATCAGTTGCGTGCCGGCCGTGTGATTTGCGTTCAACAGCCAATAGCTGTATCTTTGCACCTCTCCAGCTTGTCGGCGACGCTTTACACAGTGCCCCAAAGTGAGTGGTCGTGAGCAAGTTCCTCCCAACTCGCTGGGTCAATGCCAAGAGTTTTCATATCTCTTTTGCAAACGTCTTTGGACCGCATGTGCGGTCTGCCCAATGGTCGACTTTCTAATTGCAACTCACCATCCTGTAACCCGTAATTTTTCCTGGGCATGATCAGCTTTGCAATCATTTTTAAACGATATCAACATTTTCACAATAAGATTCGTTCCAGTAGCTCAGATATCACAAAGAAAAACATCTTTTCTTTGTTCACACGGTCAGCTATCAAACTCCACCCGGCTCATATCGATCGACTGCATTCCATTTGCATTAAATCGATGTTTTTCAGAGCTGATATGGTCAATTTTTGAGGTCTCGTGGGAAAAATTAGAGGTGAGTTGCTGATTGGTTCCTCTAGGGTGACCCCGATGAGATAACACCTTACACGCTAATATAAATCCAAAGATTTTGATACTAAACACTCAAGCGAAGGGTTTCCTGAAGGAAATTTTATCCGTACATTTTTTTCTTTTATAACTGATAGTCACTCTGGGTTGGAGATTATCGTCAAAGCTAAACTTAGTGTTCAGGAAGCTGACGTAAGAACTGCATATGAAATCTTACCCATGGGATATGAATGCGTTAAATAAATAAGTGGCTTTTCACATCAAAATATGATACCAGGCCTCTTGGACTTGTTCCCTTATACAGCTCTTGCTGGATACTTCTCTTGAAAGACCTTGACGCTGATCGGTAGGTGCGCTAAAACAAATCATCTGTGCTGCCATGCACCTATTACAGGAAATTCGCTTGGTCTCCAGATAAGCCCAAATTTGCAGTTTTTATTGGCGATTTATCTTTGATTTGCGGAAAGTAGGTTTAGCATAAAGTCTGAATGAACTTTTGGATATCTGGTCGGGGGTGCGCATATGTGATGAATGACCGGTCACTTAATCGCCAGACACTTAATCTTCAGTCACTTAATCCTCAGAGAAGGTTTTTAAGAAAAGATTTAAGATAAGAAGTTATTTACACGTGTTTAAAGTCTCTTGAATATGATACAAGTAGCTAATGTCGAAGGACATTAATTTACATGGGAAACGAGTTTTGGTGTGAGAAGCAATCAAATAATGGCAACATTAATTGGAGATGTAGTAAGTGTGCCACACACAAGTGTAGAGCGAGATTACTCACACCTAACGATGATATCGTACGAAATGTCTCAATTCACAATCACTGTCTCCTAGCAAGATGTGGTTTGCCGATGGGACGTTCAAGGTTGTACCTTCGCTTTTCTACCAGTTATACAGTATACAATTAGAGGTAGACGTGAGAACTTTGCATCAGCTATATTGCCCCCATAAACCTGAAATAAATATGAAGACGCAAATAGTGGTGTTGCCCGAACGATTAATGCTGTAGAAGGCTGGCATCATGCATTACAGTCAATCTTTTCTCGCGAACATCCCACCATGTGGTCATTTGTTAACGGTTTGCGAAAGGATTGCCGACAGCATACGGCCTCAGTTCTTCAAGCAATGGCTGGGGTTCATATTAAACAGAAGAAGAAGTATGCTGAGATATGCACCAGGAAATCTCAAGCAATTCAGCGACACTCAACTACGGAAAGATTGACGTTTTTAAAATCAATTGCATATATCTACTGTTAAATAAATTCATTTAAACGTATTCCGCATTTTTCAGAAGTTATCAAACAGGGGATTAAGTGACTGAAGATCAATTGCCTGAGGATTAAATGTCTGAGGGTTAAATGTCTGGAGATTAAGTGTCAGTAAACCATGTGATGAGAGGCAATAAGTAAAAAACATGTGTGCCCCTACCTGCTTTCCAGTCCTAATGCTCTATTCATTTTTATTATCTGGTTCAACTAAAAGTTCCCTAAATCATCAGGTCTGCCTAAACAACTTACTTAACAGTGCTGTACTAAGATTACCTGAAATCCGCTAATAAAGTATGTAATTTCAATATATGTACACCAGGATTCCCGGTTCTATCCTTGCGTGATATAACGTACTTGTAATATGGTGCTTTTTGTGACACATCTGTTCTCGCTCAGTGAACAACGGAGTACTTGCTGCTAGTGTATTGATTTAACAGAAGGAATAACACACCACCACAAGTTTCTGATTGTTTATAGCCATCAGGTGAAGACAACAAGTTCAGGCAGAGGCAAGGCATGTGGTTCCTGACCGTTCCGTCTGTGAGGAGTACGAACGGCACGCAACCGGTCGTGAGGTTGTTGCGATTGAAATGTATGCAAATACACACGGCGGATATTTGGACGTTTTTCCCCGGGATGTTTTCCTTCCATGATGAATACATATATACACCGGGTTCTAGATTATGCCGCACAAGCCTGGACACCATGGCTCCAAAAAGACATCTTACTCCTGGATCATATATACCGGAGAGCTTCTAAGCTTGTCATTGGTCTCGAAAATATGTCATTCGCCGGGCGACTCAGACGACTGGAAATGAGGACACTTGCACAAAGAAGAATGTGAGATGATTTCATCCTCCCATAAAAAATGCTAACTACTGTTTCCCAACCCCTGGACATATTATTCCACATTCGAACTTCCAGCAACAGCCGTCGCCATGGTTGCAAGTTGGAAATACCACATTCCAACGGAACTGCCGCAGGTATTTTTATTCGGTACGTGTGTGCTTTGCTTGGAATTCCCTACCTTCCGATTTGGTAAGCTCAAACAGTTTATCTATATTCAAATCAAAACTTGACGATTATATGAGAACTAATCCGTATTCTGCCCCAAACTATTAATAGGTTATCATCGTCCCATTGATTTTGATTTTATCTACACTTTGTACCTATATTTCCACCCTGTGGTTATTGTAAAGTTCATTGCTTTTTCAACCATAAATCTTGTATCTTGAATCTTAGTTCACAGGATTAGATTGAGATTTAAATGATCGAAGCAAGTGCTTAGACTCATGATTGGATGTGCTAGAGACAAATTTTGAACTTGACATCTTTGGTCTTGGTTGCTGGAGTTCTCAAAATTATCAAGGTGTAGTAAAAACGGTGAATGCGCTATTGATGAATAAGCCAGTTCACTAACGGCTCTCTCACCATCGGGTTGGACAGCTGTGCTTACAGATACAACAGGTGGAAAATTATTGATTATTGTTCAGTACATCAAGATCAGTTCGATTATTCCTTGTGAACATTCAATCCATCAGATAGGGTGGTAATCCTGTAAAATGAAGGCTATATCACCACCAAAATGTCTGTTCAAGAGTGCCGAATCACGCCTAACTTACCCAATTCACCAGCTGTCATGTTCTTTTTCACTGGAAACATTTGGACTCGCATTTGACTCGTCCGCTCATCCATCACTGCCACTTTGATCGTTGGAACTTGCTGTGGTCCAACTCCTTGTCCGGCCCATGGTCGCCATCTCATTTTCGAAGCAGACTTACTCTCGGGATCCGAGCCAGAAACCCTCAAATCCGGATTCGAGAGGTTATTTCGTCGCAAGGACCCGAATGAGCATTCCCGCGAACAACTTTCCTGCGATCCATCGGAGGTTTTGCTACGCATTGAGGAAGGAAATCGGCGTTTTTTAATTTTCTTCTTCCCGACGACCGACGGGTGGCCCTGCGATTGTAATTTATGCACGCATTCCGCTGGTTGCCTTGATATCGTTAGCATAGAACGGGGAGTAGTGGTGTTTCCAAAAGTGAACTGAAAACAGAAAATAATGGTTCAAAATGTTATTTTACAAGCACATTATAACGTATACAATCAAGTCTACATACTGTACGTAGGCAGTCTACATTACACGTAGCCACTCGGCGGCACTACAAATTCCCCATTCCCGACTAACTGTCGCCGATATTTCTATTCCGTACATGTCTGTTTCCTGTGGAAAGCAATTATCACCTCTCCCTGTATCAAAACATTCACTCCAAACTTGGACACTTATTTGCTACATAACGATTTGACGATGCCTGTGTATTGACTCAGGGTAAGCATATTACTTGACTCCAGTATAATTGTTTTTTATACCTCTTATTGAACGAATATTTACTATGATATGGTAATTGTGGAGCTATTTGCTTTTTTGTGACCATAAATTCTTGAATCTTGAATCTAATGTTTGAAGTTCCCTGGAAGTCTGCCCGATATACATATCGGACAATCTTTATACTTGATTATATACAAACAATTTGTGGATCTGTCTAAAGGTATCTTCTTCCTCCCGTGCACCCGTTTTACATACCATAGCTCTTTAATTGTTTTCTGTTTTAAATGAAATTTGACTTATATATATAAACGAATATCATTCGCCTGTAGATTATTTGATATACTCCTATATACCAATATTTTTCCCATTTTCATTCATACCGTCATCCGATAGTGGTGTGAAGCGGTCACCTTTGAACCGCATATCGAATATGCTATAACGACATGGGATCCTTCGTGTAAAAAAGATACTCAGCTATTAGAAACTCCACCGCGCAGAGCGACAAAACTCGTAATGGGACTATCTAATTATCCATACGAAATGAGACGTAAATTATTGAAATTACATTCGGCTCAATACACTAATATTCATTTGGACAGTGCTTAATCAAACAAATCATCCTTGCGGTCGTTTGTTTCATCATTCCCATAACACACATCTGCGAGGTCACCAATCTAAACTTTACCAACAGCAAAGCAGCTTGAACTGCCGCAAATATGCATTTTCCGTTCGCAATGTGCAATTGTGGAACAGTTTACCTACTTACGCCGTACAATCAGGAACCAATGACGTTTTCAAGAAATCACTAAATGACCACATGGTCAAGTATGTTTTTCACGTTTGACAATAATCTTTAATAATGCTTTGATATCTTTCTACCTTCCTACCCGATGTACATTTTTGTAGGTCTAGCGTAGCTTTTATTATCCCCATATCATCTATGAATAAATTTATGAATAAAACGTTGAATCCTGTCTATGCACTTCGACTTGTTTTATTTCGAATAGTTCTACACTCCTTTGACAATTCCCCTTATTTCCTATTTTAGTAATACTAATATAAATACTATTAATATTATGTTATAAATACGTACATCAGACCCACGATGGAATATGCAGTTCAAGCATGGTCGCCATGGCTTAAAAAAGATGTTGCGACTTTGCAACGAATATATCATCGAGTTACCAAACTTGTCACCGGACTCAGCCGGAAACTCTACAATGAGCGAATCGAAACGCTAAATTTATTTGATTATCCACGTCGTCGTCTCCGAAGGGATTTGATTCTGGTTTACAATATTTTGAATACCGAAAATCACCCTCTACAATGCTTATTGAATCTACGGTGCTCGCATAATACATTTACTCTAACTGTCCCTCACTCGAGACTCAACTGCAGACGATATTTTTTGCCGTGCGAGTTTGTTTTACTTGGAATAATCTGCCAGATAATGTTGTAAACTCACCCAATCAGCAAACTTTCAAGAGAAGCCTTGATGCCTTTTTGATCGTAAACCCGCGCATCGAAGAAAACTATACATCTTAACACCATGCATCTACACTTGTTATCCCACCAATCGAAAACAATTTCTGCCCTTTTTATTTTTAATTGATTCTTGAACTGCTCAGTAAGCAACCTCATCCAATTTTTGCTTGTTATATTATTTATTGTTGCCATATTATTCGGTGGTTTTTTGTAAAGCTATATACTTTTTGGACCATTGAAATTGAATTGAATTTAATTGAATGCGCAACTGCTTTTACGAATTCTACTTTAAAGGTAATCAATTCTATATTTGCTCGCACGCCATGTATGTGTATATAATTGGAAAAATTATACATGCATTTCATCAATATTATGTCAATTTCATCGTGGCTAATGCCCGGAGCCAAGCATTTACACCAAACCTCTAATAGATCCGATCAATACAAGCTGACGCATAAAGTAATCTGTGCAGGTTTCATACACAGGACGGGCCTCACATTACCCAAGATGACTTCGGTTAATGATAGTCTGAAGACATGTACGTTGCATCCTTTGAAGTAACAAACGTTAGAACGAAAAGATCCTGCAGCTGATCATCTGTTCTAATTTAACAATACTCGCTCTCGTGAAGTAATCCTGCGTCTTCCTCATTGAAATCGAGACTTCTTAAATTAAATCTTATCTTTATCTTATAGGTAATTGGGCTCGGCATTAGTGAGTGTGAACGTTATTTCTTTCCCAATCAGATTTCTTCGGTCGTTGAACTGCTTTGCGTAATTGATAACGAGAGTAGTTTATTGGGAACGTTTCCTTTCTGACACACAAGTATCAAGGTGGATGGGGCTGATATCTCCCCAAGCGGATAAACATTAATGTGCGTGACTCCTAGTGTGCGCAGGGATTGCGCTATTAAGCGATTTTAGAGCACGGCGGTGCGTAAATTGAACTTAATCTCGTCTATCTATCAAAAAAGAGCTCAATGTCCATCATGGCTTGTTCAGTACCTAGCCAGCTTAGAATTAGTCAGGGGGGTGTCATTTAGACCCGATTTCTGATCTTACTGACACCATTGGTCTGACGCAGCTTCTGTGTCATAAACGAAACGTTACCCATGCAACATGCTCTAACCAATTCATTACAAATTCATCTTGAACATATCGTGGATGGACAGAGTGACTAATGCTGAAGTGCTTTCAAAAGCTGGTCTACAAAGCATATTCACTCTATTGCGACAGCGCCGCTTGTGGTGGCTTGGTCATGTCTACAGAATGGAAAATGGTCGTATTCCGAAAGATCTACTCTATGGTGAGTTGCAACTAGGAAGTCGACCATTGGTTAGACCGCACTTGCGGTACAGAGACGTTTGCAAAAGAGATATGAAAGCTCTTGACATTGACCGGGCGAGTTGGGAATAACTTGCTCTTGCCCGCTCACTTTGGAAGCACTGTGTAAAGCGTCGTTTGCAAGTTAGGGAGGAGCAGATACAGCTCTTGGCTGCGAAACGCAGATCACGCCGCCGGCGTGCAACTGACGCAATACAACAGAGTTCTGACCATTGTTGCAAGCGCTGCGGGAGAGATTGTTCCTCCCGAATCGGACTGTTTAGTCACTCAACAATCTGCACAACTTGAACATTCACGCGTTTGTGATGTACATCCATGGCCAACAACAACAACAACAAACTTTATATTTTCATGAATATGATCCATTTATCGGTCGCCAACATTTTCTACTACATTACATTCAAAGTTCACATCAATACAAACGACTAGGGTAGGTGGCAACGAAATGTGTTGAGGCCTAATCTCCAATCGATTGCTTTGAAAAGGTCAAAACGTACACAATTTCCATTGGCAGCATTCTGATTGGCGGACTTTGGAGTGTCAATTTGTGGGCTGCTCAGGAATACCTCATTGCCAGCCCTCTTTGAGTTCGAGTGGGACCAAGCCCAGTGCAACGCGCCAAACAGTTCTGCAACTGCACACACGTCTCCTGTTTGTTGACTCAGCTGCGAATCCGTTGCCAACGCATCCAGGTAATCTGCTTGCAATGCCGCGGGTGAATAATAATTCAGTGAGGGCACGACGCCCGGCGTTTGTTGCGAGGTGATCACAGGAGCAATCAAGACGCCTGCTCGAGAAAGGGTCCAGGCGTAGACTGCGTGCATGTCTGGAGTGGGTAATTTAAACAATTATTAAGACACTGACGAATGAAAGCATTCGTATATGGCGCCTTTCGGCTGAACAGATGGTTCAATATCATGAAACCTCCCAGTGCTACTCCATGGAAGAGCCAACTCAACCCATTAATGCCAAGCGGTAACTATAGTTACAGAATTATAAAAAGTATCCTAAAAACCATAGCATACATGGCATGCTGGTTTTGACATTTTCAATAGTTTGATCCATTTCAAACTCGTTCAAATGCAGATTGGTTCTGTTTGGTTATTGGAACAAACCGCATCAGTTGCTATTGAAAAGCGCCGAAGACCAGGCGCTTTCTATGATGTCATGATACCCGTCCGAAAGTTCCTAAGTTTCATTGTCCTTATGGTAGCTATTCTAATTTTGTCTGTCATTTGATGGAGAAAATGTGTCAGGTTCATATTATAATAAAACTAATTTTTCTATTTCGATTTTTAGTAAAACATACAGTAAAATATTTTTTAACAATACAAGCTCGGCAACAAAAACCTGGAGTACATCGAAGAAGAAAAGGACCTGGGTGTCTGGAATTGTGGTCGTTTTAAAAATGGTCTACAACGCAAAGCCGTGTACAAACGTACGTCTCGGCTGCTTGGCGTGTTACGGCGGATATTTGGATGATTTTCCCCGGGGTGTTTTCCTCTCATGATGAACACATATATACACCCGGTTCTAGACTATGCCGCACAAGCCTGGACACCATGGCTCCAAAAAGACATCTTACTTCTGAATCGCATATATCAGAGAGCTTCTAAGCTTGTCATTGGACTCGAAAATATGATATTCGCCGGGCGACTCGGAAGACTGCAGCTGAGTACACTTGCATAAATGGCAATGCGAGGTGATCTCATCCTCGCATACAAAATACTAACTACTGTTTTCCACCATCATGAGTTATTATTCCATCTTTGAACTTCCAGCAACAGCCCTGGCCATGGTTGCGAGTTAGAAATACCGCACTCCAAACGGAACTCCCGCAGGTATGTTTATTCGGTGCGTGTTTGCTTTGTTTGGAATTCCCAACCTGTCGATTTGGTAAGCTCAAACATTTTATCTAAATTCAAATCGAAACTTGACGATTATCTGAGATCTAATCCAAATTTCCCCCCATCAATAAATAAACTATCTTCGTCCCATTGATTTTGATGTTTTTACACACCTTATATATACATTTATACCTACAGTTCGACTCTATGTTTATTGTAAAGTTAATTGCTTTTACAAACAAAAATCGCGAATCTTGAGCGGCAATTTTAGTTAACACTCGGCAGTAGAGTGAACATTTATTTGCCGATGTATTTTTTATTCTAACTACTTTTCATTATATATATATTTATCAATTTCAATTTATTAAGGTAGCGAACTGAGTTATATTTAAACAAGGTTATACTTGAATGCCAGTGTTGCATAGGGTTTGTACAAAGAAACACGATGTTCAAACACAGAATCACATTAAAGTTTACCATTTATCCACTGTTTCAAGGCTCACTTAACCTAATCTTACTGTCTCCACCTGATGACGGCAAACCTCCAGAAACCGGTAGTGGTGTGTAAGGGATGGGGATGTGAGCAACCATTAATTTGGTCATCTTTAAGTGGCTTGAGTGCTTGACCAAGAATCTCTATGTGATTCTGTGTTCGAACATCGTGGTTCGTTGTACGAACCCTATGCAACAGTGGCATTCAAGTATAACCTTGTTTATCATTTATCCACTGTTTCAAGGCTCACTGAACCTGATCTTTCTGTCTCCACCTGACGACGGCAAACAGCCAGAAACCGGTAGTGGTGTGTAAGGGATGGGGATGTGAGCAACCATTAATTTGGTCATCTTTAAGTGGCTTGAGTGCTTGACCAAGAATCTCTATGTGATTCTGTGTTTTAACATGCAACAGTGGCATTCAAGTATAACCTTGTTTACCATTTATCCACTGTTTCAAGGCTCACTGAACCTAATCGCTGACCATGGAATCGGCCATGGACCTAATGATGTAATGGAAATGATAGAAAAAACAAGTCCAAGGCCAGGACTGCACGTCATTTATGACAACTACTTCGTTAGCTCTGTTAGCTTTCTGAAAGAATTAGCAAACAAGCCAATAGCATAGAGCACTTCAACACTGCTTGAAGATCGTCTAGACCGAGACAGTTATACTTGGCAAAAACAGTTTTGTGATGATAGAATTTGTCTAGATGAGATAATGGTTTTTGAATTATTTGTCAACGGTGTATTATAAGCGGGTCTAACAGAGTGACGCACTCATGAATTGTGGTTTTTGTTAGGACATGCTTGAAAAAATCCGGAAACATCATTTTTTCCTCCTCGATGATAATTCCCATTCGCTGCATGAGGATCTCCTCAATAGTCTATCTTCCTCAAAGACTCTAACAAACACATTACACTGCCTTCTTCCTATCAGAGGTCATCTACCCATTTGCTTCCCGATAACTTTGTCATTGTTCATTGATCATTTGTTCAAGATTCAAGATTCATTGAACAATTACGGTCAAATTTATCTCGTTAATATCATGTGTACATTTTCTGTGAATAATTTTTTATGCGTAATTTGTATTGTATTCGCACTAGTCTGAAGATGAACTTTGGAAAATTTTCGAATAAAGCTTTATCCTCCTTAGTAATGTGTTGCTCACATCCCCATTCCTTACACGTCTTACTGTCTCCACCTGATGACGGCAAACAGCCAGAAACCGGTAGTGGTGTGTAAGTGCGGGGGATGTGCGAAACACATTACTTTGATCATCGATAAGCGCCTTGAGTGCTTGACCATGAATCACTTTGTGATTCCGTGTCTGAACATCGTGGT